>DWON01006392.1:0-13902 GCA_018251015.1 Phocides pigmalion okeechobee
CCACACCTCCCCAATCGAAACACAATACATGAAGAACATGTTGCTTTACGGCGGGTTATGAGGGTGGCGGTGATACCGCCCCGGGCGAGCCCTAACGGCTCTACCACCTTTAAAATGAGTGATTGAGTAGTGACTCAACACTCAAACAGAAGAAGTCCTATTTGTAGTCGAAGATAGATGCGTTGCTACTCCTAAAAACTATAATACTAGTCTGGCCTGTAAATGTAGCCAGCAACCACATTTTAACCGTAACAAAAGAATTGCTTCACGACACTTTGTGCGAATAGCCAGAGTACATTCCCCATCGATCTATGGTAAAGAAACCATAGTTCTACCGCTAGTAGACTTATCGTTACAAAATATTAAGATGTCTTCTTTCAATTATTACGTTCCTTTTGATTAATCAATCATGATTGAATATCCTCCCTTTCTAAAACTTTGTGAGGAGAATTCATTAATGGAGTAATTTATCAAATGAGTGCTTCTTATTTATTTGATATCAACATTTTGTTTATTTGTTTAACCTTTGAATTTATCATAACAGAGCATGTTATCTAGATAAAAGTAAAATGGAGTCTAATTTCGCGTTTTAGCACTTTTATTTAATTATTTTAGTAAAATAATTCGTAAAAGTTACATATTTACATTTTAGGGTAAAAGATGAGACTGAAATTAATAAGCACGAGTCACACGAAAGTCATACAAGGTCCATGACCTTCTGTGTGATCGCGAATCCCTCACGAACACGAAAACAAATGTAATCGCTGAAAAGCTATTGCTAGTATTTTTTTACGTTTCCTTCAGAAAGCATAAGGTAAGCAGTCGGTTCTGATTGCTACCGATAGCTGTTGATCGATAAACCTTGTAAGAAGTCCTATGGATTACTTAAATGGTTCGAATAGATAGGTTGGTCATTGACCCATAACATTACACCAAGGGAATGCATAATCCCCAATACAGCAGCTTGATACGGTATGTTGTAGGTTTCTTTACAACAACATTCTTAAACAAGACAGAAGTCTAAACCGAGACCATGTGTAAATTCGTCGCTCCTCCTTAGGACTAAGTTACCTTGCTTTTAGGTGTAACTTGCAACTACATTTCTGCAACTGAAATACAGGAATCGCTTTACGTTACAATAGAAAGGCGAGGATGATACCTGCCCTGTTGAGCCATAGATCTATTAGATATCAGAAAGTAAATAAATAACTAAAATAATCTAAGCTTACAACTCTAATACCTTTAGTGTAACTCTATGTTCTAGCTATGTGTAAACCGCTTGAAACTTAACTGAAGTTCGTAACTAAACCATAGTTCCGTACTTCAGAGTATCTTATCCAGACTTTTTAAAAAAAAAAGCCCCCCCCCCCCCCTTTTTTTGGGGGGGGGGGGGGGGCCCCCCCGCCGCTCTCAAAATCCGCCGTAAAGCGTTACTTATGTTTCGGTTGGAGAGGTGGGGTAGCCGGCTACACTTTGAAGCAAGGCGAAAATCTTAGTCCTCAGGAGTAGAAACGTATCTACATTCGAGTTCAGATAGGATTTCAGTCGTCATTCTGGCTGGACGTGGATGTCAATGGCTGCGACTACTTAATATCAGGTGGCTTGCATTCTCGTTTGCTACTCTACTCATATAAAAAAGCAAAACGTATTTTTCTTACTGTACGTATGTACGCAATGTATCTTCTCTATCAAACTCTAAGTCTATAATCTTTTAAATAATTGTGTCGTCATATGGAACGCAAAAAAGAAAAACGAACTAGATGTAAGGCAGATAGATTAATGTGTCAGTAGCACCTGTCAACAGTTTCGCCCCGCCACCGCAGTTTTGCCGTGACTACGAGCCATGCGACTGGTTCGAAATATCGGCAATTAAAAAGCGTAAATCATGAATACCCGTTATATAACAAATTATATGGATTCCGCGATAATGTCAGTTTGAAATCGTAAATTGACAAATTGGATTTGACATCATTTGACAGAAGAAATGCATTCCGTGAAAAAACATATCAAGAATTGGAAACGCCTGCATAAACTTAACTTCGGGAAGTTTAGTTTTGTAAGAATGTCCCATCAATCCTTCAAAACACATTTGGAGCTCTCGTGTAAAGTGTGACAATTGGAACTTGCACTTTAAGGCTCGATTCGATCAAATACAAACAGAATTTAATCCGAGGGTGACTTATAAGTTATTAGAACAATATTTCCAGTTTACCTATAGGTTTAGAATTTGTTTATTAGAATTATAAATATATGACTTTGGCAACACTTTCCCTTCGGCAACACTCTCTCTTACACTGCTGTATATTGCGCGGTGCAACGCGCTTGCGGCTTGGACACACCTGTGTTGTAAGGACAAGCCTGTATGGTTTACGGGCGAACACAAGTGCTGTGTTTATGTCGGCGCTACAAGACTGGGGGCAGACATTACGTTTGTGCATTTGTAGATGATGCACAGATGCTAAAAAATACAATATTTCAATTAATTCTCGGCCCACCTTCAATCTAGACAAATATATGTTCCAGTTTAGTGCCATCTCCCGCAACGCTGACCCAATCTGAAGGTGGTAGAGCCGTTAAAGCTCGCCCGGGGCGATACTACCACCCTCATAGCCCTCATAACCCGCCGTAAAGCGACATGTTCTTCATGTATTTTTGATTGTGCGGTCAAACATTACATGATGTAAACAGGCGACGTTCGAAGCGAACTGTCAAACGCGCGAATTTTAAAGCGAACTGTGCACGAAGCGAAGCTTAAACAGTCATTATATATTTCGGAGAGATGGGGGGAAGTAAGCATATCTGACGTCACAATTGTTGAATTGAAGACTGATGTTCAGATATTCCAAAGAAAACTTAATTATCTTCGTATATTGCTCGGGCAGCGTAACGTTGTCATGGAGAGGTTCGAACTATGCGACGGCTTGAGCGAGAATGATAACTACCTACGGGCGCTCGGACTTTTATAACAAAATTGGATGGCGGTACATAACTTTTTATGATCGGTAAAACATTTTTAATATTTCTAGATTTGGCTAAAAACAACTAATTTAACAATCAAAACAATTTTCAATCGTTAAACTAATAAAACAATATTTCCGGCAACGCGTTTTCTTAAATATGCGGTTTAGCTCCGACTTATGTACATATTTTTTTAATTTTCAAGTTTTTGTATAAATTTTTGATCTTTTATTAAGAACCATCTACAAAGTATTAGGAGACTTATAAAAAAACATGAATGAACTCGGTGAAGTCGTAGTCAAGTTATGGCATGACCAAGACTATTAGGAATTTATCAACTTTTATGCGAGTAGAGCCGCGGAAAGATGCGAGTATACTTTATAATTTGTAGATAAAATTAAATAATAATAGTATGCTTAAATAATAACAACTTTATACTTCGGCTTAAAACTTGTCTGTATATAAAAAGTTACGTAATTTAGTTTTAGTTAAGAATATGCTTTTTTATTATGCAAGAGTAAGAAACGGGCATGCAGGCCACCTGATGTTAAATGGTCACTGCAGCCCATGGACAACCACGTTCAATCTCAAATAGAACAGAAGTGCTATTTAAGGATGGACGCAGATGCGTTCCTACTCTTGAGGACTAAAATGGTCGACTCCAATAATGTGTATCCGGCAACCACATCTCCCCAACCGAAACACAATACACGAAGAACATGTTGCTTTACATCGGGTTATGAGGGTGGCGGTGGTGCCGCCCCGGGCGAGCTCTAACGGCTCTACCACCATCGAAATAATTAGATATTAGATATTACATAATTGCGTCTTAGTTATGAGTACGCTAATAATAATATTGTTGACTGAATAGTAATATATTCTCATTTAGACTCTAAGTATGCATAAATAATAATAACTTTGTACTTGTCGACTTAAATCTTGTCTGTATATTAAAAATCCCTTTATCAAGTAACTCGCTCTACACTGTACGTGATTAACACGCTGTAGCCAAGCTTTGCCTCCATTATGTTCTCAGTGGTGTAACTTTATATTTTAATTTATCTTCTAGTTCTTTCTAGTGATGCCGTATAAAGTACTAGCTCTATTTTGTCCTATTTGTATATGAAGCAAATTTATAAAACGAATCATAATTTTTTACAAAGAAACTTTGTAACTTTATAAAAATTATTGGTTCGTTTTCGTTGACAAAGTTTCTTTGTAATAATTATTGATTCGTTTCACATTTTTTTTTCATATTTTTTACTTTTTTAAGATTGGATTGCACTGTTTTGAAAATTCCTTTCATAGTATTTGCATGCGCTTGTATATAAATTCTTTTTGATTCTTGCGGTTTTGGGTACTTTTTCTGGGACCGTTAGTTACCTTCCTCTTTTATTCTACTAGGATTATTAATGCTTAAAGGCCTATGTTTCCATGTATGTTCCGTTTTACATTAAAACAGCTGAACCTATTATGATGAAATTTACACAGAAATCGAGTAGATCTTGAAGACGGACATAGGCTAGGCTAGCTTTTGTTGCGAAAATAAAGCTTGAAAGAGATAAAATAGGGGTGTAAGTTTGAAGTAAGGGATGAAATAATGGGTTTGAAATTTGGTTATTTGATATAGTTTAAATGAACACTAATACAAGACATGAATTTCCTAAGGGAATAAAAGAGAGATTGAAAGATGAAATTTCGTAACATTTACTTTTGCGGGTAAAAGCTAGTTGTGTGTATAAATTGAGGTTTAAAACCTGTCTACATGAATCATCCTTCGGGATGATCGCATCATTATAATATATAATTTTAGTGGACGGATAAAAATTTAAAAAGAAAGGAAATTTTAATTTGGTGCCTATGCCGATTATAATTTATATTTTAATAAGATTTTGTAAAAGTCAATAGTATTCAAACACAGCCCAGCAACAAGGAAGAGAGATAGAAAATTATTTCGCTTGGGGTATAACAAGATTGGGAGAATTACAATTAATATTTTAATATAAGAAAATGGACTACGAATTATATGCAATTCTGTATATGACCAATTAATGTTTGTAGCAAATAGAGAACTGGATTTTGAATCCTATTGGAGTTGCCCCTCAGAACCCACTAATTGGAATGCTCTGTGTGCCAGGAATGCTTCAAATAGAAACTTACTTACAAAATGGGTTTTGGCCTCCACCAACAAGAGTCTCCATCGCATCCTGTCCTGTGCCACCTCCTGCCGCTCGTCGACTTGGAGCTCTCTTAGGTCCTTCTCGACCGCATCGTTCCAACGATACAGCGGTCGACCGACTGGGCGGCGCCCCTCGGGCTTTCTCACATAGACGCGATTCACGGCTCTGTCCTCCCCCATTATTATAATGTGGCCCAACCAGCGAAGCCTTTGGGCTTCAACCTCGCCTAAAATATATTCAAATCGAATTATTCAAATCGAAACAGTAATGTAGTAGTAATTGTCAAAGGGAGACCATGTAAAAGAAAATTTCTCTACGAATCTAATAAGTATACTCATACTAATTGAATACAATAATAATCTAACTTAATACTACTGCTAAGGTACCATGATCGGCCGTGAAGCATGTCTTGTGTTTCAGTCGTAGAGGTGTGGACTTCGGATTGACAAGCGGGGCGACAATCTTAGCAGCAAGTCACGTACAACCTCGTATAGGATGATTTTAGTACTGTTTGAGATTAGAGACAAATAACCACAAACTGAAGTTGAACTTTCAATGTAACAATTTCATTTCCGCTTATCCCTAAATCCAGAAATTCTTTAATTTTTTTACTCGAGAAGAGTAGCAATCGAGCATCCAAACCACCTGATGTTAAGTAGTCGCAGCCCATAGATATCCACATATAACCACAAAAACGACCGAAATCCTGTCAGAGTAGCCGGCAACCGCACCTCTCCAATCGAAACACAAGTAATGCTTTACGGCGAATTATGAGGGCGGCGGTGGTACCTGTCAGACTGTAAGTAAAAAGCGGCATATTTTGCTTCCTGTACAATCTATCTTTGAATGCACGTCTCGATAAAATCGATCGGCTATTTCTGCAACGAACCCCATTTAACTATTAAAAGGCTATTAGTTGGCTTTTGGTTAGAAAATGCAAGAATTGAAAGAAGAATTGAATGCAAGAAATGAAAAGAACATCTAGTGGTCGTGTCATCTAATGCTGACGAATACGGTCGTAAAGAGCTGGTCCAATATTGTCTGGAAGATTAGTATTGGAAACTTAATTAAATACACATTTTATTTAAGGTTACGGCCTTAGATGCTTTTCTATTTCTGAGGACCAGGACGCTCGCTGTACTTGTAAGAGTCATCTGCAATCGCACATTTCCAAACGAAGCACAATAATTGCGCTATGTCGGTTTATGAGAGCAGAGATAGAGAAGTGACTTATTACATTCTCCCGAATGCTTGGCTGTTATATTAAACTTTAACAACGAAATAAGTAAGAAAATAAACTACGTAATCAAAGGAATATGCATATTATTTTGTACTATAAAATAATTTAGTAGATAATTGCATCAAATGTTGTAACGTTCAAACGTCTGCAGTGAATTTATTAATTACTGTTAATTCGCAGGTCTTAATATAAACAAACATTTGTAAACTATATTAAATTATTAAAAAGTGATTTGATTGCTTTGATTACATTACTATATGTATGGTTACGTGTATACGAAAACATCGTCTATTTTAAGATAATAAAAAACACATTTGAAATACACAAGTTTCTTTACAATCTTCTCTTTTTGTGTCTCAGTATTGGTTGTGTAAACATATTAAAGGAATTAAACATTTAGATAGAGGGTAATTTTGCCTATACAGTCTTTCAATGAAATAACGTTTGCGGAATAATCTGCGAGACATAACATAGTGAATTACACTAGAAATAGTTTAATTAGGGACTCGTAAGCGGTCCCTGGACAAAAATTTAAATCCGATTTGAGTTTACATGCGGGTAGTCGAGCGAGGATGTTCGTATAAATAACTGCTTACTATTAAATATAAATTTCTTATATCCTTTTATTTCTTTGTTTTATTGACACGAATACTACTGATTTAAAATACGGCAAATTATGTACACAGCTTGCTTGTAGGTATCTTTTGGTTGCCGGATACACATTATTGGAGGCGACCATCTCAGTCCTCTTAGTAGGAATGCATCCGCGTACATCCTTAAATAGAACTTCTGTTCTGTTTGAGATTGAACGTGGTTGTCCATGGGCTGCAGTGACCTATTAACATCAGGTGGCCTGCATGCCCGTTTCTTACTCTTTCATATGAAAAAAATCTCTATAATATTTGAACTGAGTAGTGTCCAAATATAATTATTGTTAGGATAATCGTGTTTTAAAAGAAGAAATTTCAAACATGTTGCTGTACAATTTACAATAGGCTTCTTAGCTCACATATTTCGCAAGCAAAAGTCTAGTATATGCTATGTACGCTGGTTGGTTTGACGACACAAAGACCGAAATAGACGCTGTAGCCAATGGACATCTACAGGAAACCTTAAATAGGAATATAGTCGCAGGTAACTACGTTGCTATTTTTGAAGACTAAAATAATCGGCTCGCTTCTAAGTGTAGCCGGGAATCGGACCTATTTCAAGCTTTGACTGCGGCCCGCATATATTAGATAGGGTCAGCGTTATGGGAGGCGGCACTAAACTGGAGTTAATTTCTCTAGACTGAAGATGCGCCGACAATTCCCTGAAATGTTTCATTTTTAGCATCTACGAATATACAGACTTAATGTCCATCCCCAGTCTTGTAGCATCGACATAAACACAGGACTTTTGTTTGTTTTGTTTGTCGCAATTTCTGTTTGAGTCTTTCCTTGATCATGGAAAAGTTGCATTTTTACACGATTTTCAACACTAATTTTGTTTGTTTTTGGCATTTTCAAATAAATCTCTTCTCAATTTAATCAGGAAACCACAAATGTCTATCAACTATCTTTACGCTAAGACTTCCAAATGCAGACTGACAAAACATTAAAGAAGAGGTGAAAAATAAAATGAATATTTCATTATTGATGCACCAGATGTTTTATGTCCACTAAAACATGCCGCCCATTGTCTTAAATAGTGATTTATGACACCGGTTATCACTTTTTAAAAGACTATTTATTCATTGTTTGGTGCCTAATACTTTTGGCCAAGGCTGTATATGATTTATGTAATTTTTGTAATACATTATAATAATTAATATAATTTTAGACTGCTATTCTCCTGTACTCGAGATTTAGTTTTTAAGCTTATTTTTTATGTCTTTTAATCGCTGATAAATTGTGTGATATCCATAAAACAGTTGTCACCGTTATCAATCATTCGATGCTGCTACTGTGCACTTAAGTATGTAAGTTCAGTAGTAAGTTACATTTTTTCATTGAAACGAAAACATTGCTTCACACTAGAAATAGACATGGTGTGATTACGTCCCCGGGCGAACGGTTGGTAAATTACAAATAAATTATAGTTCGATTCGATAATCCTATTTTAATTATATATCAATATTAACATATATTTAATGAAATTCTTGGAAAACTATTAATTTTGCTTGTGTTAATTCTTTACTGTCGTGACTTGTCTCTTACTTGTGTTGTGTCTATATCATCTGATTATATTTATTAACGTAAGATAATATGATTGTTTGAAAGCGGTATAATTGGATATTGCGAAGCAATATGGAGTACATCCCGACACATTAAGCAATAATTTGCAGACCGCGCTTGCAGCTAATCGGACGGAGATTAGCTCGCTGCGATGTTGGTTCAGCCGGTAATCCCGTTCGGAGCCAATCCCACGCCGGTCTTGTTGGCAAGCGCTGATCGAACTTGATGCGATTTTTGTGGTTACATTAGGCGAGGCTACGAGTCTACATTTGCGGGCTGAAATCATAGTCGTCACCTACCGGGTGATCATGTTTGCCATTGCCATGCACCGTTCTCTCCTTTCGATAGCCCATCTATGTGTTTTACAAATATTGATAAGAAATGCGTGTGATGTTTAATTCTTTCTCGACTTAAGTAGTTAAGTAAATTATGATAGTGATGATTTTGTGTTTTAAGAAGCAAATGTGATTAACATTTTGTAATGATCGTCCTTTTGCAACATTATCCTAGCAACATTTAATTGGATTACGTTACGTTTTCTTAAACTTGGCTAATCTAATCGAATTCCCTATTAAATGATACAAGATCTACGCTTTGAATTCAATCACGCATTTGCATGTCACGTTCCTTAGAATTTCCTCTTGAGAATCGTCTTTTCGTAATCTGTGTACAAAATAAGGAGCTCCGTGCCTTTCATCGGAGATCTCTCGCGGAGCGGGACATGCCGCACGCCGCAGCGTCGCCGCGCCGGACCGCCTTCTAAGCCGATTTGTATGCCAATTGTTCCCTTAAACTCTTCAAAATTCGAAGTCGAAGGGGGTACCACCAGTACTTTTGCGATACTTCTAAAATAGTTATCACATTATTTTAAAGAAAGATATTATGGTAAAAATTAAAGGAGATTTTTTTCATGCCTAGTGCAGTAAAAATAGATAATTACGTTGTTCGCTTGCGTGTGCAATGTATGATACATTGCATTTAGGAGCTTTTTCGAAATTCAATTTGTCTCAGATCTCTAGTCATAAAAGTAAAGAATAAATTTCATACTAAGCATTTATTTATTAAATTTACGAACATAAGCTAGATGTAAGGTGCGGGACATTTCTGCGCAGGTTTTGTTTGTTTAATATACATAAAATACCACCATTACAAATAAAATTATACAAAGTTAAAATATATCATGAAATAAAATTTCAAGAAACGATTGGGTTAAGCAGTAGTATCACATGTTATGTCACCCATTAAGTTCGAGGGTGTGAAGCGGCGGACGAGTTGGGTTGAATCAAAAACTAAAGAATATCAAGAGGCACTGCTTCTCTTTGATTCTTCGATTGAACATAATCATTCGTTTTATTTTTCATTCCAATGAGCATTTATTTTTATAGAACACAGTTAAAAATATTTGTTTATATTTATTATTTTTGAAAGTTATTTGCATTTCCGGTCCTTTGCTCATTGAAACGAATTAGCCTTCGCAATATCATTTAATATTCCTGGTGCCCTCAGTGAATGTTTAAATCTATATGTAGAGCTTGGTTAATGCTTAATTCGGGCTCGTCCGCCGCTCGCGCGCCGCCCGCGAGCCTCCGCTCATTCGCGCGCCGGTTTACGAAAGCCCTTACAACGATTGCCTGTTAAACCGCGAAACGTTTTTTCCATTTTCACGTACGTTATATGAATATTTGAATTCTCCGGATACATGCCTTCCTCGTCCCCGCTCCCCGCTGTCCGCCGAGAAAACAACGGGCAGCGAGTGCGTTTCAGGCCATTCTCAGTTTTACGCGAAAGGCAAAACGGGTAATGGACTAAAGTGGACCCGACACCCTTCTGTTTTCAAATGTACAGGATTCAAAATTTGAATAATGCGTGACACCCCGCTCGCCCACAGCGGTTCTTTAATACCTCCCGCGGGGACCATCGTACATCTTGCCCCAGATATAGCAATTATTTTATGTTACAAAAGCAGGAAAACTGGAGTGCGGTAAAAGTGGAAACTTTGTGATGTATTAGAAGCCCTAGTACCCTAATTCTCTAAATTGCAAATAACAATTAATGCTTCAATCACAGTTTTATATCTTAAGCACGGCAAAAATCATCTATATGTCAATATTGTCTTTGTTATTAATTGTAACTGATATTTGTCTGTATGGGAAATATAAGAGATTAATTATTAGGTGCCTTTTTAAAATAACAATAGTTTTTTTTTTATTGCGTACGTATTAGCTGTTTTTCATACGTTCAGCTTTATGTGGCTTTGTCGCTTGTTAGAACATTCAGTCGTATGTTAAAATTTTATCGAATATTGTGTACAGACAAGCATGAATGAAGCTATTATAAAAGATAAACAAATATTAGACATCATGCAGAAAATCTGGAAAATTCCAAAAATTTAAACCGACGTGAACAAAGTCGCGGGCTACAACTACTATTAGAATAGTAATATTAATATCATCGCGAAGTGTATACATTATATAATATGACGCGTGCTCACGATATTCTCGCCGCGACCACGGTGCAACCGTTTCGACATAGCAATATCAAAATATCAAAATAAAATTGAGCGAGATCACTGATTTCTCGTTAATCAGTTTGCGTTACAGTGTAAGTTTAAGCAATATATTTGCTCGTGGCATATTATTCAAGTACTTATTACATACTGTCTTTGAGGATATACATAAATAATTAAGCAGTGCTTGCTATGGCGTAGTCGTCTCTTTGGTGATACGGCGCTATTAAGCAAGGATCTACATACATACATATATTCTCAGTCAATTGGTTCTACTAAGAGTTTAAGAGGCAACCTTTTAAAAGTTGCTTATAATATTACCGATGTTTGAAATTACTCAAGATTCTATCTCGAACGAACTGTACTATTCTATGAATATAGAATTCTATTGTTTACATTAAGCGTTAGTCCTTGTCCATAATCTAGGCATCGGTAGTAATGGACCACCATTTTAAAGTATGTAATAACTATAATGTAGGTACGACTTTAATACTTTTAAATTTGTAAACATTTCGTTATAAACATCTATTAATGTAGTAATGAAATCTGTGAACTTAGGATTTTGTTTCGGTCTTCAAAAATGATGAAAAAGTACTTACCTGTACCAGGCGACACTTTGGGGAAATCATTGCTAATGAGCTATGTTAAAACTACTTAACATCAATCCGCTATCACCATGTATGACGATATATCAATGCATGCCCTATGAACATAGGACAAAGTAAAGTGAGTAAAGATATATACCTCCATACATAGTACACACAACACGTAAATTGACTCTACGGCAGTTAATTGCTGAGTGACATTCTAATCGGGTTGCAGACCTTTTCAGAAAAAAGTCAGTTTATTTCAACATTGGTATTAACTTGAATTATTGAAGAAATACGTGCCAATATCACATTTTTCTTTCTCGTCGTAAAAGGAAAATTTAAAAAATACCAATTATGTTCTATTCGCATTAGAGTACCTTTTTAAAAACCATGTATTTCATATAACATAATGCTGTCACGCAATGAAGCGTAACAAAGTCACGCAAACAAATCCACTCAGCGTAATCGAGGTGTGAATTTTTAATTGGCAGCGATAGGATGAACGTGTATAGTTTTTTCTTGTTAGAAAAGTAGCAAACGAGCGTGCAGGTTATCTGATATTAAAGGGTTGTTACGACACGTACTTCTAACCTTAAATATAACTGAAGTCCTATCTTACGTTTGTACTTCGATATGGTGATACTTCTGACTACTAAGACGGACGTCTCGTATTTTACCCGGTAGCTACTCTCGGTAGGTATCTCTCCATCCAAAATATAAGAATTTCTTAACGGCGGATAATAAGGGTGGACGTGGTACTTAATCGGTCAAATTAAAACTTATAATAGGTCTTTGTATACTTATAATATTTACATTTATTCGATTCGCTTATTTCTTTATTCGTAGACTCGCGGCTTTGGCATAGGAAGTTTTAGCTTTGTTCTTTCTGAGAGATTGGAACGGATTATGTGCTTATGGAAATGTATGGCGCGGTTCGATCAGGAGCGCCTTTTAACGAGCAAACGTAGCGGTGAAACTTAATCCGCGAACGAACGTTATTTAATCCACGACCGAACAAAAGAAAAGGCTTCGATGTTTAATATGGAGACATAGTATTTTGAATATGTATCGTTTTGATCAAATGTTAAAAGATTACTTTTATATATATTGCTGTATTTTATTGAGATCCTAGTTATATTACGATTTACGTTATAGGACTATATCCCCTATTATAACATGAGTCGGTCGAACAATGGTCCTGGTGTGGAGGCTGTCGAACGCCTGACAAAGGGTTCTAAACAACCAATTTCTAGATCATAAAATGTGATTAAAATTTATAAAATTGCTTATGAGAAACTCATTAAATATGCTAATGCGTTCCATGGTTACTAATAAATGTCTACTAACAATAACTACTCTATTGATGAATTGAACTCTTTACATCATTTTAATTCCTAGGAATACGTCAATCGTGGAATAGAAAAGTAATTTATAAATCTCCGACTAAACACTTTTCTAGCTCCATTACCGAAACCTGAATAACGATAACGATAACGAAACTCAATAACGATAAAAAACTGCTGTAATTTGGGTGTCATGTTGAGAATTCTGCTGATTCCAATTAATTTTGCATCCTTAGTTTAGGGTCGCCGTGTTATTGCAATATTTTTAAATACATACGACAAAAAATTAATCACATCAGTAAAAATCAAATAAAATAGTAGTAGATTATATTTCCAAGTGCAATCCATACAGGACTTTAAATAGATCCGAATCTGAATAAAACTGTTAACAATAAAAAGAACATACACAATTTAACATTTTAAATTTGTGCTATACAGGAAACACTTGAAAATTAATTGAAATGAAAATTATACAGAGGCTCGCTCTTACTAAACGAAATGAAACAATCTCTTTTGCCAAATAATGTATTACTTTTTTATTTTATTGAACGTATTGTAAGCGAATGGACATAGCTGACAAGCCGATCTGTCGAGTAACGTCACGCCTCGCTCAGGCAACGATGTGCGGCGGGCCGTGACAATATATTTGCTGTCGGATTTGAACGCTCTCGGTGTAGGCTGCAGCTTACATAATAGCCCACTGCTGGGATACCGGATATAATAACATGCTACTCCGGACGTTCTATTGGCTTTTGAAATAAAAATAAACATTTTTTTTTTATTGTGAAAGAATAAGAAACGGACATGCAGGCCACCTGATGTTAAGTGGTCACTACAGCCCATAGACAACCACATCCAATCTCAAATAG
>DWON01006393.1:0-13900 GCA_018251015.1 Phocides pigmalion okeechobee
TGTCCATGGGCTGCAGTGATCACTTAACATCAGGTGGCCTGCATGCCCGTTTCTTACTCTTTCACAATAAAAAAAAACTTCTTTCATTCAGAACAGAGATCAAAATACAGCAATAGATTACCGATGAAAATAAAATATTTTTATTTTACAGTATCTATAGGCATGCAGTTCCTGTATAAGCACCTGCGCTGCTTGTGCTGATTCGCAGCGTAACACAACAAACAAGTTTTCCAATCTAACTTAGTCGCGTTAAGACAGCTGCATGCAGGCGGATGTATATTTTGCTTAATTTTCACTTTACATCGTTAAAAATATATGAGTATGCAATGATAATAATGGTCAACAACAATAAACAGTGAAACTAAAAAAGTTTATAAGAATTCTAGTTTGATCGAGAAGATGGCACTGCGGCCCGTATGATGGTCTGTGAAGCATTTGTGTTTCGTCTGGATAGTTATAGTTCCGATCACACATAAGCGAGGAGACCATTTTAGCTCTCAGGCCTAGGGACGAATGTAAGCACGTATGACCTGAAATGGGACTTCAGAACTCTTTAAGGTTTTATGTTGACGTTTATGGACTGCAGAGACTGCTTAACATCAGGTGGCCTGCATACTTTTTTCTATTTCTCTTACATACTACATTACAACTAACTACATTGCGTTACAAGTAACCGACAGGCAGACAGGCACATAGATATAATTTTACTAAACTTTATGAGACAAAAGTTACATGTGTACAGAACCTTACAATATTTCCAGCAACGTCTAAGCTTGTGTACTTTGGAGTAAATTGAAAATTACTTTGATTTTATTTTCGAGAGTTAATTTGAACTTAACAGAAACAGCTAAGAACAAAGTTTTAATACTAATGCTGACTAAATTTCAATACACTCTAAAGGTTTTACCATTATAGAGTATTTTATGGTCTCGTATATTTATATTTCATTCTAAAAGAAACTAGTCACTCTCAAGGGAAGGTGTCTACCAACTATCCCAACGTAACGTAAGAGATTAAAGGACGTTATTCAGCATGTCAAGCCAGCGAGCGAAATGTTCTGTATAAATAATCCCGAATAAAGCCTTCACACAAAATGGGCGACACAAGTGGGGGGAAAGGAGATTTATCCCCTTGAATCTAATCTTGCGGATGGCGAAAAGAGCAGTTTCTACAAAAATTTTGTCTCAATTCTCGCGTCCCGCTCGCGACTATATACATCGAGACAATTGTCTTTTGTCTACGGAACTCATTCAGGGATGAATTAAAGTGCCCGCCGCAGGTATCAGATGTTTTACCGAACTTCATTTCTTATCTCTTGCTGGTCCAATTTGTAATATTTTAACGACCGATGCAATAAAGGGTATTACGAGTTCAACGTGTGTATCTGTGTGTCTATCTGTGTCATCGTAGCTCTTCAGTAGATAAATTGTTTTTTTATTTCTTTATTAAATTTTTAAACCTTGATCTCTATTGCTTCTCTTACTAAACGTGGAAAGTGGTGGTGTTTAGCCGAGATTATCTGAGCTTCATGTGGTTGCATACAGTGGTTAGGTCTTGAGGTAAGAATACGCTCGGCTACCGCAGATTTGTTACATGTACCTATAATCAGTTTCCTACCTCATTACCCCAGTTTAGCCGTAACCGTGAGCCATGTCACTGGTTCGAAATATCGCCCATTAAAAGAGTTGATTGTGAGTAACTGTTACAAATAAAATGAAAAAAGTTTAACATGTTATTACATGTACAAATTAACATGAAAACGTTCAAATTAACGCGACAATTTACATAAATATGTCAATGAGAAAAAATATTCAAAAAAACCAACCATTACAAAGTAAAACGACGCAAAAAGTTTGAGTTGATAACTTGGTTATTCAACAAAAGTCGACGAAATTTCCTGAAACTTAATATGAATGATATAATTACAGAAGCTTTCTCGGAGTTACATGCACTGTGTACCGCACTATTCCGTTGTGAGTAATGACTCACTTGTTTTAATTATTTCTTTTTTAGTTTTCACAATGTTAAATTTTCAGAATAAAAAATAAGTATTCCATAAAATGTACTCTATGCATGTTTGCAACAAAAATACGTATGTTATGATTTTCCGTTTAGGGTAAATTCCTAGAAATTTTATGTGATTTTAAATTAATAATATTGTATATTTATGTAAGAGCCTAGCCGGATACTTATCTAATATTTTGATGAATATTTCCTAATAAGAAAAAAAAACAAAATCTACAACTATTTCCCATCAGAATAAAAGAGGGTAGTTTATTTTATTATACATTTAGATTTGTAAGTGGTCTGCTAAATAAAACATATCACAAATTTAAGTATAAAAGCGTTGTATGAGACCATATATTATGTACTTTATAGTAAAATACCAAATAATGCAATTTTCCGTATTTTTAAGAGACAATAAAGTGGTGATTTTGTTCGTAGTACGTGTCTAAAGACGAAAAGTAACTATGTCAAAAAATCGTTTATGCATAAATTAAAAGTTTACCAAACTCTAAAGCTCTAGCTTAAAAACATTTCCCACGAAATATCTGCTAGGATTTTAAGTTTATTTCCTTAATGCAGTAACGAAATCAGGTGTGCCCGTGCGAATTTTTACTGAGTAAAGCCTGGATATTTGGTTTTAAAACAAACCCGGTATTAAAGTATTATTGCGACTTATAAGATACAATGTTTACCATGTAGGTAAGATTTATTGCTTGACTGACACTTTTACCTGATAGAAAGGCAAATGGCCATATAGTCAATAGATAAAAATGCTATTTGAAGTTTATTACTTTATTGATTAGATCTAGATTGCTTCGTCTGAAGACTAAATTGGAATGTCTCATAAGTATATTATGTGTCAATAATTTGAATGTAGTGATTGTGGCTAAAATTCCGGTCTCTCACACGGGAAGTCTGGGGTTCGAATCCTAGACACCTCAGATTTTTAAATTATGTGCGTATTATAAAATTAATGATCATTTGTTTTAACGATGAACAAAAACATCATGAAGAAATATACACCCCTGAAAGTTTTCCATAAATTGTACTTTTTAATTCCTCAAAGGTGTGTGATGTATATCTATTCACACTTGGTGAGGGTTACGTCCCTATGGAACTATGGCCCAAAAACCTCTTGATTCTGAGAAGTGGACTAGCTAAGGGTTGAAGATGAAGAAGACTTTAAATTGAAAGAGACTGTGTTCCAGCTTGAACGGTGTTATATGCTATATGGGTTCAACGAGATATAAACGCTTCGTACTTGTTACGAATATTTTGCCTTAATATGTAATGAATCAAAGACAGATTTGAAAGTAGTGCCGAAATTTCTTCTAACTGGCTTTTCTCTTGGTTCACCTTAGCCGACAAGGAGCTCAAAGTCGATGAACTCATGTTAACATTGTAACATTGACATTCATTAAGTTTATGTGAATACCTTGTAACGACATTAAATATTTGAACTTGAATTGATCGATTTGTTATTTGGATTGAGCTTGTTAGCTATTAACGAATTAAATAGATAGAGGAGACTACGTAATGTTTTAACTTTACTTGATTGCGACGCGGATATGTACGGGTCAGTATTGCGGGAGGCGACGTAAACTGGAGCTTGTTTGATTAGACTAAAGACTGATTAGATACGCCGAAAAATTACTGAAATATTGTATTTTTAGCATCTGTGTATCATGTATGAATACACAGACGTAATGTCCGCCTCCAGTCTTGTAACGCCCATGTAAAAACAACACTTTTGTTCGGCCGTAATCCATACAAATTTGTCGCTTCAACACAGGTGTGTAGGAGCCGCAAGCGCGTCGCGCCCAGAATTACACAGCAGTGTTGTAGCCGCAGGGAAAGCGTTAATATGTTTACCAATTAATTAAAACTACGTAAGGCGTTAAAATATAATTATAATAAAATATAAAATATCGTTAAAGAGTAGTAGCTAGACCTGCATAGTGAGGTGACGTCACACGGGTGGCGTGATCAGATGGGTGATGCCGACTATATGTATATTCAGCGGTAATCGGTAATTTTAGTTAAACTCAAGAACAGGAAGGGCGTGGTGTACGACTATCCACTCGATGTTTGTATTGCAGATAAGGGTTTTTATTATTTATCCATTACCAATAGTATCAAACTCAATCGGAACAAATACGTAATCATTGCTAAGTAGAACATATTTATGCCGCTTGGCTTCTTTTGCAGTTTCCGCAGCGGCACCGGCCCTCGACATTGTTCCGCTGAGGCGAGAATGGGCGTACGGTCGACGCACATCCAACATGTTCAAAGTTGAGAGAATATTGATGGTGGAAAGCGCCCGTATACAGATATCATTAATGGAGTCATGGCAAGAAAATTTGCCAGCACTACTGATGGAAGAGCCAATGAAGTTCGGTCTTATCGATGATATATTCGACAATGGCAGCGCCCAACTGTAGATCGACAGCTATTTACACAAATTACTGGAATTGAGGTCATTGTTCAAAATGAAGTACGTAAGAAATTTCATCATTCAAGCTCTTTTTACGTCCTTAGGGATGAATATCCCAAAATTCCTTTCTTAGTGCTCATCATCACTGTATTATTGAAACAAATATTAAAAACCATAATTTGTATTCCCAATTTAAATAATAATTATTTCTTCATGGTCATTTGCATTCTTCAAGTTTTACTTTCACAACGAAAGGTATCACCGAAGCGTATTTCCGTGTGTAAGGTCTAATATAATTCTATTTAAAATATCGGTTTAAAGTTCTAACGTGAAAAAGAAATAGAAAAAAGTACCATAGAAAAATAATTACATAATATTTTTAGGATATTTAAAAAAACCGATCATAATTTTAATTAAAAAACTACACAGACATTTTATCGCAAATAAGTGTTTTAGGTGCACGAGGTTAACTGCTCCCCATAGCCATTTCCACTTGCAATCTCAATCACGATCTATTGCTATACGAGAGGTATTTGTAGATGCATTGCTTCTCCTGAAAACTAAGATTTTCATCGCGCATGTCAAAGTAACTGGCAACCCCATCTCTCTAACTGAAGCACGGGAATATACACAAGGTATTCTATAATACTTTTAAAAGTTAGCAAAGCATTTATAATTGTTTTATTTCCTTTAAAAATTTACATCTGTTTGGTACAATTTTCTATAACGGTATTAATTTTAAATTTGTTTCTAGAAAAGCGTCCGATAGAATGAAAGAGCCAATCTTTTGCTGCATTGCTATAGAAATGGCGAGCGTAATATGTATATGAAAATATTGCTCCGTTTCTCCTTAAGAAAGTGTTATAACAGAAAAGTGGACCATTTGGTTCACTTTGCTGTGAAATAAAACAGAAGTCGCAAGAAGCACTCACATTCTGTTCTTTTACCGTCCAATTATTTGCAATAATATTTATCTATAGATACGGCGTATGAAATAGTTTTTAATCCCTTAGTGACAAACAAGCATTCGGTAAATTTCGTGATAAAAAGACCAAGTTTGTTTGGAGACTTCACTTAAAAGTCTCAATGTTAGTGTCACTCCTTTAGCTCACCCTTCAAGCCAGCACACAGTGTTGTATAACACTTCTACTAACTACTTCTAGGCAGAAAATGTCACTTAATTATGTATCTGTAATTATGTACATACGCATTTATAAGTGAGACAATTTGTAACACTGAAAAACTTAGGGGATGATCATAATTTAGTCGACTGTCTTATTATAAAAAATAATATAAAAGTAATTGTATACGACCGCAATAACTCCGAAACATTATTTTCATAAGAAATATATGTAATATTTCAACATACTCTAACATTCCTCTTGCGTATGTCCTCATTGCGTCAATGAGGCAAAACTTTAATGTGCTGTAATAGAAATGGTGCCGTATATGCTTACTCTTAAGCAAGAAAATGTAGCAGAAATATGGTCCAATAAATAAAGCTATAAGTCATAAAGCACCCATTTACTTTCGTTTCTCTGTAGTTACACAGTTGTGGGGAATATTAAAACATTGCTTTGTTTATATTCAAATAATCAAATATTTAAGTTCACATAATCGGTTTCTGCAGCTTGTAAGCGTATTTTGTTTATTTCTAAATATTAATATGAAAGATCTTAAAAAATGGCTCTTACGAAACAGTAATTGATTTACGAAATTTGACACCAAACTTTTAATATTCTGCTAGAAAAGTACCACAAGTTACGGAAATCCAGTTATATTTAATTCAAATAAGAATTGTCTCTTAGGGACGTATACCATCCCGTAAATATTAATTACAAATCAGTCAATATTTTTTTACGATTTTCTGAAGAGACAAAGTTTAAACCTAAAAACTTAAAAAGAAAATAAATAGCACTTCAATAGAAGTTGCGTAGGATATGAAAATGTAGTTCCGTTGATTTCAAAGTAAGAAAATATTACTTAGAAATGTATATTTTATTTTAACAAAGAAAACTGTGGTCACAAGCCAACCATCCAGTGTCCATAATATTTTGAACTAAGCCTTTTTGCGCTGCAGTAGAAATGATCAACGTAAGTTATGAAATTATTGTTCCATTTATCCTTAAGTAATCCCTAAGGCAGGTAGAATGGTTGAACATAAACCGCAATGTACGATAATTCCATACTTATACGTAGATATTTTTATTTTTTGAAAATATTTTTATTTTAGCGTGTATTGTATTGGATTAAAATGAGAGTTGCGTGTATGCGTATGTTAGTGTGACATGTTGAATTTGGTACTAACTTTTTTTATTTAATAATGCACTAATGCATAATAATAAAAGTCGTAATATTTAATAATCTTCAATATAATTTTTACTTCATATTATTTTCATTAACAAGATTTTAGTCAAAAATTTAAAGATTTAAAGATTTTTAAAAATAAATTTTATCTCGCGCATACTTTAATCACTGCTTTGTGAAAAGTGCTATTTATACGTGAAACATAAAAGTTTTATTCCACATAAAGTTTATGTAACCACGTGAGATGGCTTTATTACTTATTAAATTTCAAAGGACTATATTGCATGAAGGATATCAAAATTTGAAATGATGGCATCTAATATGTATGTAAAGTCAAACTGATAGCGCGGGTAATTAAAACATGCTTTGCATTTTTTTTAATATATTGTGTCTGAAAAAATAATTTACACTTAATTCGAATTTGGTGTCTTATTTCGATTCATGGTTTCAACAAATTATATTATTGGTATTACTTAGTACAACAAATTTTATAATTTATTTATTTATTTACAATATTTTACATGAGACGGTTATAAAGTACATCGCCGTTATTTTATAATTATTGTATTTTTAATACCAGAAATTTTAAAATTAATTAATTTATTTACAATATTTTACATGAGACGGTTATAAAGTACATCGCCATTATTTATAATTATTGTGTTCTTATTGATTAATCGGAACGTGATCTCAAAAATGCTATAACCGCAGAAAAATCTCGTTGTTTCAACCAACAAGTCATTAGGGAGGAATTTATAGAAGTAGTCGTCCCCATTTTTGGGAAAAAGGGTATTCTAAGATAAATACTTCTGAAAACATATCTTTAACGTAAAGTTGTTAAAATTTAATATATGAATTACAGTTGCATGAAAGATATTTTAGATTTTTATATCCTTTATTTTATGCATTAAAGTGCCATTCCCATTTCATAAACAAATATTTTATATCATAAGTTACCTTTAGACATCAACAACAAACAATTTTCACGAATAGTTTTCGTTCAATATTTTAGAGCGAGCATAATTTAAACGGAGTTGTACGCAAATGATTTTTGTGCCAAACTCATTGCTTTCCACCCAAATGTGGAAACGACTATAGCATGGACATCTAAAACGTGATACATAATTTTTAACACGATGAAATGGTAGCTAGAGAGCAATTAATCAACTTTATCTACGTAATGTTTCTACAATAGTAATAAACATTGATTTATAAGCCTCCACGCACGTATCCATAGTTATTGTGAAACAATGATTGCTAAAATTGATAAACAAAATATTAAATTGACATTTTTAAAATTTATGGTCGGTTTCGGACTTAATAAATGTTTATCTTTGCTTTTTTGTATGCCCCAATATTATACATACATTTGAATACAATTGACGTCTTTTTTGAGGTACTTTCCCGCATCACATAATTTGATTTTTATACAGAAATCCTAAATGTTTCGCAATAAAAAGTAGACTTTGTCGTGTCGTTTGATTAGAGTAAGTCCAGTAGTTATCAAGGCTTACAGAAAGATAAATATATGTTTTACTAATCGTTAACATTACACAGACATTTCAACATAATTCAGTTTATTATTTTAAGCTACAACTTAAATATATTTTTTAATATTTAATAAAATACATATTTTGTATATTAATCGATTTTAATATAACGTCTTCACAGACTGATTTATTTCTAAACGATACTATAAAATGTAACGTTTGTAAACATGTTAATGATTTACTTTACATGAAATCACCTAATTTCATTTACCTTCTCTGTTTATATGCTAGTCTTACTGTTTCAGTTATGGTATTCGTATACTTAAATAATTAACTCAAAAATGAATAAAACTTAATTAATTTTAAGTATTTATAAAACTATTTCAAAACCTAACTACGAATTAAAAAAAGTTTTACTTTTGCTACAAGCTGAGAGTATAAGAGAAAGTTTACATATACAATAGGCAAGTATTTGTTCTGTTGGCAAATTAACTACATTATGTGTGTGTTTAGTTGTACGTGTAGCCAACCTTTTCCTGGTGATAGAGACGATTAATTCGTTGAGCCGAGTGTGCTTCAGCACAGACGGTCTCGGAGTTATTTGGTCACGTAACCAACCACCCGAACTCGCTCCTTTCTCGTAGTTTCTAATCTGCTATCAAACTTACTTTTTTATTACTCGCTAACTAGCAAACAAAGCCAGAGGAAAATTGGTTTATTGTACACGGTTGGAATTCTGAAGCAAGATTGTATAGTTTCGTATGTACAACACGTAGTCTGTCTAGGTATTATTTTGACGAATCTGTTTGTAACGCGGTGTCGTGGTTCGATTAACGGCAAAGAAGAAATTATAATGACTAATCATACTAGTGGACGTTTAGTGGTGAACATTCAACCGTTTGAACGCGATTTCTAAATGCAATAATTAAAATAAACGCTTTTTTCCTTCACTTATACTCCACAGATTGTTGTTTAAATAACTTTATGTACGTTATTCAATAATTATATAATAATAAATTTTAAGTCTATGAATTCCCTTATACATATAAATTTTAATTACCATTTTTTTTTCAAAAGTTTTTTCTACTACTACTACTATTATTATGTGTAGATATACATATATTAATATATAAAAATATCTACATATATATATAATTCTGTTGTATATATGTGTTAGCTAAGTTAAGGAAAATCCAAACCTACCTAAATTAGTTTACGGTATAGGCATGGAACTAAGAAATAAGGACGAACATTTCTTGTGTTTACGTAGTCTAGGCATGTGTTATTTTAATTAAAGGACTTATTAAAGCAATAAATCATGTTGTTACCTTCTTCCGAACACTTGCTGTTGGCCCTCTGGGTCGTTATACCTTCACTGGGCAAAGTTGGTCAGGGCGAGGTTAATAAGCTAAGCTGTAACGAAAAAGTGGAGAGGGTATTAGTGTTCATTACACAGCTATTTGTAGCGTGTCGATTAGATTAGGTGGCAGACGTTTAATGAGTTTTTTGGCGTCTGTGTATACTTTAATTATCTCTTTTTAAACATTGAAAAAATCCTGAAGAAAATCTTGTTATGTTGCTCCTTGAATTCTACTATCATTTGTTTTTATGATTATACGCAAAGCTTCACCAAGTGGATAGCATGGTAACTCTCCGTAAAATTTTCAAGATTATTTCGTACTATGGACAATTTAAGTAAAACTAGTTTTTACGAAGGTATTTGTATAAATTAGTGTATGAAAATTGAAGTTAAATTATATGAAGGATGAAAGAGTGAAATTGGAGTTATTATAAAGAGTTGGAGTTATTTTTAAATTTTAAATTACATACTTCAGCTTCATTATTGAAACGAACACATGTAATTTAAACCGTTAATAAATTTGATGTTAAAATTTGTTTCCATTTATTAATTTGAAAACATTTTAGCAAATCCTAAACTTATTAACTTAATAAAGATACGATGGCTGCTTTTTAAGCGCAAAAACACCATAATGATCATTTGAAAACTTTCAGATAGCTTTCTACTTAAAGAAACCGAGGATCAGATTTGTTAACAGAAATTAAATTGGTTGAATCATAATAAAAATTAATGTTGGAAAGAAAAGAGGTTTTTTAACACGTACAGGAAATGCAAAAAAATATTGAAAGAATATTAACGATGCGATAACAAAGAAAATATTTCATTAGATTTATTTTTATAGGCTAAAATAGCAAATGCGATTAAAATCCGACTGACGGTAAGTGATCACTACTGTTCATAGACTTCACTAACCACTCCGTATAACCGCATTGTTATACGGAGTGGTTAAAACAGGTAATAAAAGTCTAAATAGGGACCTTACCATCTGTCAAAGATGCGTCGTTATGCTTAAGGACTAAAATGGTCGCCTCATCTGCAAGTCAGCAATCATATCTTTCCATCCACACGCAAATTTAGCTTCACATCAGAAATGTTTATGGTGGTGGTTCCACCTGGTTGAACCATACAGGTACTACCAATTTTCAAATTTATTAGTAGTAGTAGTTTAAATGGAGAACTATAGTTCGACCGGGAAGGTACCACCGCCGCTCTCATGATCCGCCGTAAAGAATTTCTTGTGTTTCGGTTAAAGAGGTGCGGTTGCCGGCTACACTTTCAAGCGAGACGCCCATCTTAAACCTCAGGTGTAGCAAAGCATCACGTTCGAATGGAATGTCGGTCGTGTTTGCGGTTGTACGTGGATGTCTATGGGCTGCGACAACTTAACATCAGGTGGTTCGCATGCTCATTTGCTACTCTTCTCACATAAAAAGTAGTAGTAGCTATTTCATTGTAGATGTACACGTAATATAGGTAGGTATTCACCTAAATTAGTGACAGCTTTAGTAATTGTTGACTACTTTGATGACATAGGTATGAAGTTTAATTAAATTTCTTTACTTGTTACTGTGATGGAAATACTTTTATATCTCTGTTACATCTATTCAGAATTATTCGTAGATGTCTATGTACGCTACTCTTCTACTATGGCTACTTATCGAAATAGACTGTATTATACACATACGTATGTATATATATGGCAATTCAAGTAAATAAAATTCTTCTCCTGAATCATAAAAATATAATGAATATAAAATTGTACTTTAAAACAAATATCTCATAAATAAGAAGAAGAAACCTTTTATGAAAGCACAAATAACTACGAATATAATTCAAATGAAGAATTAGAACAAAATTTTCCATTTTAATCATGATTTTCGCAAGGGAAGCAGTGAAAAATTGCGGAATCGAATCACGATTGCGAACGTGAGAAAGTAATCAAAATTTATTATTCTTTTCTTCAATTCCAGCGACACGAGAAGTTATTTTAATAAAAATTCGCTTTCAAATTGAACGCTCGCTTAATTTATACCTTTAGTTATTTACGTATTAAACCGATCTACGTAAGCGGCTTTTCATAGATTAAGGGAAACCAAAAGTGGTTTTGATTTTCACGCCACCCATATGGGGTGAGGGTTGTGGGGTGGCATGAGAGATAACGCTACTTAACGAACTTATGGATTTACCTGCATAATGGATAATCGGTCTATAGGTTACATATATTGTATAACTCTACATATAGTGCTGGGAAAATCGACCAAATTGCCATTTAATTACGCTAATATTATGGGTCTTACAAACATAGATGTTTTAGTGACATAAAATATATTTAAATAATATAGTATTTGCACTTCCAAATTCTTTCATCACAATTATTTGGACCTTAAATTAAACAGAAGGAATAATTACGTAGGAAATGAGTAGAAACACGACGAAATTATAAAAAACACAGAAAGTAAAATGAAACACATGCGTATCATATAAATATTTAATTAGAAAATAAAACAGTGTACTTACTTTATATGTACATATATATGAAACTATGAAGCAACGTATGGTTAGGTTGAAAGTTGGATGGACGACTGTTAGGGCGGTTTTGTGCTTTGGATGGTACTATAGTTGGCAATCGTTAAAACTTGTCGGATGACTTATGGAAGATTTATGATTATGATTATGAAGATTGGCCATTCTGAAGAAAGATTTTAACTCAGTGGGACATTTAAGAAGTCGAAATCATGTATATACACAAACAGAAAAAATAATTGTACGATGATTTTATTTAAGAACATAAGCAGTTACAGTGTTATTCAGCCATACTTACACCAAAGTACACTTTAATAATTGGCATCGATTATACATAAGCCACCGAACACGTTCACGCTGACGCGAGTATTGTTTTGTTCATACAGACAGACTGACAGGAAATTTAATTTCGTCGGAATGTTGATTGTGTCTCCGACTATACTAATTACATTTTGCAACTCCGAAACTTGGCTCTTCTCGTTTCTTGCGAATACTGTTATGGAAACGTTTGATATGCAATCGAGCGTGTCGGGCTCATGAATAAAATTATGTAACTCGTCGAAATATTCCGTATTATCCGTCGTCAGTGTAGGGGTCTGGTATTGCTCTACGGGGTGTACTTACTTTCATTTTAACTTCCACAACGATGTGAAAATATTTCCCGGCGAGTTTATTGCTAGCGGGAGAGTTGTGCGGTCGAAACGGAGCTTGAATATAGTATTCAGTGGTATTAACAGTATCTACGGGCTGCCCTTCCCCGCTCCACTGATTGAATGTATCGTTGCGCTGAAAGTTGTATTTTATAGTTTCGCCTTTTCAATACGCCAGAAGGTTGAATATACGTAGAATATTGGATATTTTTAAGAATTTCTTTTTGAAAAGCAAAGTATTATTTGGTAAATGCATCTTTTACGTCTGTAACTAATCAATGTTACTCGAATAACAAATAACTAATGATTTTTTGTAAAGTAATATTATACTTATAAAATGACTAACAGAGCGAAATATCATTTCTCTAAAACTAAGAGGGAAGTGCCTTTAAAAATTGCTTGTCCTAATGAACCTTTTAACGTAGAGCGAAATTAAAGAAGATTTCAAATATAAGTTAAGCCGGACTAGCTTGTTTACTAAACTATAATCGTATTTTTAAATGATTCACACTTAATTCTTGAGTTATGCCTTAGATAAATATTTTTATTTACAGCTGATTTTTTCTTTTATTATTTGTTTTTGTATTGACACCTGGATTGGTTGCTGGATAAGTACCTCACACTGAATTCAGCTATAAATTCACTAAACAAACTCAGCGACCGATATATGTGTTTTATAATAAGTCATATTTCAAAATGTATTTCGGTTATATAATTATTTGGTTTTCATTTCTTTCGAATTATTTTAATTAATTAAATAAATCAATTCCTTTTCTACCGTTATTAATATCCTTGTAGCGTGGATGCCTTGAATACAATAATACGAACATCTAGACCTAAAATAGAAATCTAAATTCATATACAAATGTCTGCCTGGTTGACGATTAAAACCGAAACCCTTTGCGTGGCAGACCAGTAACAGATTTATACATTACATTGACAAGTATGGTGATATGAAATGAAAATATGTTATTGTAATATTAGAGGTGGAAGAACTATAATATATACAATATATATTATATTATAATTTATTTAGATTTTTTTTATATATAGCTATTATTCATAATTTTAATCATACACTTTGAAGCGAGGCAAACATCTTAGTCTTCAGGAGTAGCAACGTATCTAC
>DWON01006394.1:0-13900 GCA_018251015.1 Phocides pigmalion okeechobee
TTACATACACTTAATGAACGTCAAGGGTAAAGTGTAAAATCAATACATCGGCTTTGAGCGCCCTGTTGGCTAAGGTGAACCGGGAGAAAAAAACCGGCGGAAAAAAACTCTTATTAGTATTTAATAGTGGAACGTAGAAGAGGATGAGCTTTCGCCCACGCCATCATTCATGTGTTACATAAATTGACATAACTTATTTGTTACTTACCGATTTCAATGAAAAAGTACTAAATGTTAAGTGAAGCAAGAATTAGTACTAAGAATAGAATTTTGAAACTTCCACTCCTAAGGGTGCAAAAAAGACGATGAAAATTTGTTTATCTATACATATAATAAAATTGTAAGTGATCGCTGTCTGTGCATGGCATATATTAAAAAAATCATAATGATGTACCTTTATACACATAAAAGAACCCAAAACTGTGAATTTGAAGTCGTTTATAAAGCGACCCTCTTCTGTGTTGAAGTCGGTTATAAAACGATCGTCTTATTTTTTGAAGTCGTTTATAAAGCGGCCCTCTTCTGTATTGAAGTCGGTTATGAGACGATTTTATTCCTTTTTGAAGTCGGTTATAAAGCATATTTCGTCTGAAGTCTGTTATAAAGCAATCGTCTCCTTTTTTGAAGTCGATTATAAAACCATTTTCTTCTTTTTGAAGTCGGTTATAAAGCGATCATCCCTTTTTAAGACTGTTATAAAACGATCGTTTCTTTTTTGAAGTCAGTGTATAAATAATTAGTATTTTCTACCTCAAAATCTCAATACACTGCGTTCTCTCGATAACTACGCCATCACTCATTATTCGAATCATTTGGAAGTGAGACGGACTTGTTAAATGGCGGACCACGTTTCGTAACGTTTCAATAATGGCCACCATTTGTAGACTTAACAGTATTCTGACAAGCTTTTACGGTTTGTTATGTTGTTACTCCCGACTTTTCATGTCATTATCAACCTATTTTTGCCCACTGCTAGGCGTGGGCTTCTGGGAGATGGACCGACACGGTAATGACAACGACCGTCTGTCATTAACTACTTAAGAAAGATTTGAACGAACGAGAACGAAGTATGAAAAAAATAATTAAAATAAATTAATTTAAAAGATCTAAAGGGAGTGTCTATGCGTCCAAAGACGCTAACTGCATTCCCGCGTTGAATAACAATCGCAACTCTGCGCGAGATATGAACCAGCCTTCTTGTCAATGCCGATCAAACGTGGTACTATATATTTTGAATACGTATCTTATATCTAAATATATTGATTTCATTGTGCGCTGCTGTCTTGCAAAAAAAACAAAATGACGGCTTGATTATGCAAATATGAAAACCTTTTTTACGTGTAAAACGACAATGAACAACCACCCACATGTACTTAGTTATTGATATGTTGCATCGAAGGCAGAAATGTTGAAAATACGTGTTTGTTCTGAACATTAGCGGGCATTTTGAAACAAAGACGCGTTTCAAAACGTTTCGGAGCCGCCTAAGTGATGTGTTAGTGGCTTGTAACTATCGCTTTGGGTCGTTCATTTTGGATTTTGGATCATATGTGGATGACTGTGGACGTATCATCAGGTGGTTTGCATGCTCGGTTGATAGTCTCCTCACATTAAAAAAAATTGTTCGTGTTTTATGTGAAGTACTAAACTTATTGAGCTGCATCGCGAGGTCCTTGTATTTATAAATTAAATTATGATATTAGTTTAAAATGGAAGCCTTCGATTTAAATCTATTTCCATGTTGATTTCTTGATTTCCTTGGGTGGGTATTCATGGATGATAAATTAGTTTTTACCATGTACCGTGTACTCACGATAATCATTAATTAAATCATTAATTGTGAGTACCTACATAGTAAAATGTATGAATACCGCGCTAGTAGTAGTTCAAAATCAAATAATCGACTTATTGTGAAACTTCTTCCATTTTTTTTTTATTAAAGTAAAATGTTTTTGCGTGTAAATAAACTCCCCAAAGTTCGGCTAAATACTTTGAAGTAACCACTAAACGAAAATGGCTATCAAGTGATATCCATGTCGCCTTTTCAATCATAACAACTTCCGTTTCCTACGGAAGTTGTCAAATAAAGCTCTTGAACTCTTGTCTATGGCTCTAATGCTGGAATCCAAGTCAAAAAAAAGAACACGCGCGCGTCCAACTGGACCCGAATCACATTAAAAATACCGAAAGGAAGCCCGGCTAGACTTGCAAATTAATATTTGAGTGGTATGTCGCCACCCAGCATGGGAACTGTTGAGTGGTACGACGCCAGATCAAAAAAACGACACTTGAAACGCAATAAATATTCCATAATGATGGCTTATTCGTGTCGCGAATTCTCTCACGAGTTGAAGTTGATACTTTTATTTGTATGTCTGTATGGTTACTTATTTTGAGAAATCCATGCTACACTATTAATATAAGATAGGAGAAGTCATTACAAATTAATTAATTAACTATTTAATAGGTAAAACTCATCGCAAGATTTTGTTATTATGTTACAAATATTTTATTATGTTGGAGAAGTAACTAATGCGTATGCAAGGTTCTTGATGATGACGCTGCAACTCTGTCATAACCTAAGACAATTAATTCTAGCACTATGTAGTACTAGTAGCATTTATTATGTGTTTCGGTTGGGGAGGTGTGGTTGCCTGATACACATTATTGGAGGCGACCGTCTTAGTCCACAAGACTAGGAACTCATCCGCATCCATTCTTAAATAGAACTTCTGCTCTATTTGAGATCGGACGTGATTGTCCATGGGCTGCAGTGACCACTTAACATCAGGTGTCCTGCATGCATATTTCTTACTCTTCCATTATAATAAAAAAATGAGTATTAGCCAAGCTACTACGCTGACTGACAAAGCCATTACTTTTTCTTATTTGAATGACTCAGATTCCATTCTTAATGTCCGAATATGGTAAAATATAAACAAAATTAAAACCTGTGAAAACTTTTAATTAAAAGACACATTTGTTCAATAATAATACACATAATTAAATTTACAATGAGAACCGCAAAGTGCAATATCATTTTAGCAGAGATTAATGCTATCATAAAATATCATAAAGCCTGAGTGTAAATGTCAACTGTGTTTTGCTGTTGAGAGATGGCATAATGTCCGATATTATTGACATCAAGGATTGATTATCAATTCAAGCAATTCACACCGATTTAATTGAATGTTTGTTATTTTCGTGTGTAATTATTTTAAACAGTATTTTACAATAAAAATAGTGATAACATAGGATTTTATTTGTATTATATATTTTTTTATTTATTGGTTATAAAGTTTTCGTTATTTCAATAAGGTTATTTTATTTGTAGATATTTTAGATAGGATACGTACGTTGTACATATATACGACATCGTGCGTATCGTCGATATTAGATTAAAATATCAGAAAATTACTTTACTAATAAAATGTCACAATACGTTATGAACATATCAAAAACTAAAATTACAAATATTTATAATGAAATGATAATGATGAATTTCTAGGTAGAAAGAAGGACAAAGCATTTGATAAGATTAATTAATTGACTTTTTAATCACGTGGTAACGAGAGTAACAAGAGGACTGGTTCATATCTCACGAACAGTATTGCGATCGCTATTCAGCACCAAAATGCGGAATCAATATACCTTGCCACATGGGCACGGATTGTTTATAAATTGTTTAAAATATGCTCTAATTATAATTACCTTTAAGAAATTTATATTTAGGTTAACTAAGCATGGAATAATCAATTGAAGTATTATTTTGACATTATAAACAATGATAAAACGATGGATACATTTACTACTCGGAATCGACAAAACATCACTTAATTAAACTCGATTCCACCGGATGCGTCAATTGACTGTCTTAATCACGCGGCCATTAAACCATAGACAATAGACTAAAAGCGTTCAATACCGTTCCTAACTGTCAATGTCAATACGCAACCATTTTGAATTTAGTACCTAATCAGATTTGTAAAGTCGACCAGTTTTTTGAAAGCGGCGACTTTTGAAACTGTTTTTTTTTCGGCCCCTTTGTACACTATAATGGTGGATGTGAGCCGCATGGGAAAATATTTAATTATACAATAGTTTAGACGTGTTTGTTTTGTGTTAATGTATGCCTTTTGAAAAGCGCGCGGACAATTAGCACCTCCGCTACCGTGTACCGACATCTTTTTATGATGAGTCAATTTTTGAGATCGTACCGCATTTGATGGGTTTAAAATGTTTTTGAAGTACGACCTTTGTTTTAACTAATTGTTTGATAGTCCACAATTACGATAGAAGCTTTTTTATTCCTTAATTATGTCTCAACTTATGACATTTCAATTTGTTTTCAATGATATAATACTATTAAAGTATAAATATATCTCTTACACGATTTTAAACGAATATTATTGTGTAATTTATGTATCTTACTATATAAAGGGTACTTACGATTAACGTTTATTTAAGTCCCGTGCACATACAAAAGGCTTCACGGTAGATAACGAGAACAGCGATGGTACGTCCCCACCTAATAGTTCGATCACTTATAATAATCACCTATTTTGTGTGTAGCCAACTGTACCTCTGAAGTGCAAGCACAAAAGTCTTCACGACGGATTAAAAGAACAACCCTAGTACCTCCCCCACCAATCTATAGTCCTACAACTTATTAAGTCTGCGTGGTATTATCCGTACTTTTTACAAAAACAGGATTATCGTAACAATTCAATTATGAAACATAATGGCGGCGTCTTTAAAGCCAAGCCAAACAGTAGTCTAGACGAAGAGTAATTAAGATAAAAGTACTTATACAACTCGAGTACCGAAGTACCAAGTACCTACTCACAACCCTTTGAGTGAGCCGTTGCTACAGATAAGCAATGATCGGTCCTAAAACGTATTAGACTGAAAGCGACGCCTTTGCCGCTTGTCAGGGATGGTTAAAAAATGTATCTGTCCTTATCCTTTCTATGAAGTCTAAGTGAAAGGTCCGTTCACTTTGTATTGTTTTAACGTGAATACTGATTCAATCTATCTCAGATTTTATACACATTACCCGTAATTGGTCTCGAAGATTCATGTTTATCACATAAAAAAAGTTTAAAATAAATATATTTATGAACAAACTTAAAACGAAAAAATGGTTATCTAAATAAAAAAATACATTTACGAACAATCTGAAAACAAAAAATAAAATTGTTACTTAAAACGAAAAAATCAATATGTAAATAAAACACTTTAAAATTAATACACTTATGAACATATTTAAAAGCAAAAAATGGTTATCTAATTTAAAAAAAAGCACTTTCCTTTATAAGAAAACGTCAATATATCGTCATCATCGAAAAAAAACGAAACACTACATAGTTTATGACTGTCTTTAATCTTGTTTGCAATTACCATCTGTACATTTAGAAAAACAATGTTTTGTGTTTAAAAAAATATTTTAAATATTTTCCTTTGTCCACAGAATCACTCAGCCCTCAGTCGGAACAGATGACCAACACTAGTTCTGCGCCTGACCCAAATATCAGGTTTGTTTATCTTCATTTCATTTGTTACATTAATAGAATTATGATAGATAAAATGAATATAAATTATTATTTAACATATAAAAGCTTTATACCGTTAATAACCTTTGATTAAATGACGAGAGAAAAAAAATCGTCTTGTCTATGATTATTAAGGAATCTTCATGCGATATAAATGTGCCTACACGTACTTCTTGTATGAAATTTCTAAGCTTTTGATTTATTTGTATATGACACTTAAGTATAAATTTGAAAAAGTAAAGGTTTAAAAAATATAAATAAAAAAAATGTTTTTTCTTTTTTAATTTTGACAAATATTGCATATTTACAATGTTTGGGATCTCACCCTTTAAGTTTAGAAAAATTTATACATATAATAAAACTAATTTTGTCTTCGTTGACAAACCTATGCAAATAGTGAATACAGATACGATGAAGTCCACTTTTTTTGTTAAAACGCGCTAAAACCACTTTACTGTTTGAAATTTATTTTATTATGTAGTCTTCCCACTGAGGAGACATAAAGGATACCGCGTTCTTGGCACGCTAGGTGCACGGACTTCCTTTAGATTGTATGGGTTAGGCTTTTATTATATTTTAGTTATTAATAGTTTTTTATATATTTTTTGCACAGGAGATACCGTACAGCGTTCACAAGAGAACAGTTAGCGAGGCTGGAGAAAGAGTTTATGAAGGAGAACTACGTGTCACGGCCGAGGAGGTGCGAACTGGCAGCTCAACTGCAGCTCCCTGAGAGCACTATTAAGGTAACCTTCGAATTAATATCTTTGAACGTTTTTGAGCTAAAATGTCTATAATAATTGCTTAACTATTGGCGTACATTGGGGTTAGTTTACTCGTATGTCGTGACGGCAAAGAGCATGACGTTTTTCACCATAACGTGTTTCGTCATACTCTCTCATCCTATCATGCGCTTCGTGACTACAGTCTACTTTTTTATATATTATTTAATACTTAAAGAGTAATGAACAAATATGAAATCCTCCTGATGTTAAGTAACTACAGCCAACAGATATCCAAATACAACCACAAACACGACCGAAATCCTATCTGAGATCGAACGTAGATTCGTTGCTACTCCTGAGGACTAAAGCGGTCGTATCGCTTCAAAGTGTAGGCAACCGCACCTCTCCAACCGAAACACAAGTAATACTTTACAGCGGATTATGAGGGCGGCGGTGGCACCTCCCCTGTCGAAATATGGTTCTCCCAAATTTGAAATTTATTATTTACGAGGTTACAAGCTGTGTTGCCTTAAGGAAAAATCCAACGAATTATATGACTCACTACTAAATGAACTTACGCTATGTCACGTGACATAAACATGTCATTCACAACTTACGAAATATGACATATATTTTTTAAAATGGAGTTTCTTCATGACCAGATCCACCCACGGAGTGACCTGAATAATATCGACCTCATTGTCCAATTATAACTAGCCAGCGAATTTTGTAATATCACGATGTAAGAGTTGACAAGTGACAGATAATCAAAATGGCTGACATGTTGTCTATTACAATAAACTTAATTTATTTATTTGTTTTATATTGCGTATTTGCTACAAACATATTTGTAATATTGCCAGTGTTCTTTTTATATGAGAAAGTTAGCAAACGAGCATGCAAACCACCTGATGTTAAGTAATCGCAGCCCATAGACATCCACGTCCAACCACAAACACGACTGAAATCCTATCTAAGCTCGAACGTAGATACGTTGTTACTCCTGAGGACTAAGGTCGCCTTGCTTCAAAACGTAGCCGGCATAATAATTTTATTAGAATCATTACATTACATTATGAATATTAAAATTAATTATTTTATTAAAATCATTAATTATGTTATCAAAGTGAAAATGTACATAATTATTCAATTACTATATTTGTATTTTTCACATTCATTAAGTGTATGGAAATACCTTATAATACAATAAAATATTTGAATTTGAATTTGATGACATTACTCAAATCGAACGTCAATTGATGTGTGATCTTTGTCTTTGGTACTTACGTCACAGAGTAAATATTGACATTTTTTTTTTTATGATAGCAACCCAAACTATTTGCACAAGACTCGAATAACGATATCATGACGTGTGAATAGTCACGAATGCCTTTGTTTGCGCAATAAATATAATAAATTTAGCGACACGGCCATTTTGAATAACAAACGGGGTATGATGCTTCAATTAGATACACAATAATTTCCATCACGAACACTTTATGGCCGAATGCTAATTCACAGAAATCACGTAACAAATGTGCGAAGGCGCGTGAAACAAACGCAACCCATTTTTAAATCATGGCCGTCTCATTTTCATTTTTAGCGCTCTATTGGAAATTTATTACGCATTACCTTCTAAGATTTTTTTATAACAATCCCTCCTTTCCTACTTTCTTTACAATAATCCCTCCGCCTTTTTGTCATAGTGATAAAAGTAGATTGGTGTATCTTTAATGTAAAAACTAAGGAACTATGGAATGCGCGAATCAAGGAGAATTGATTTGTTTTTTTTTTCAGTTTTTTATTCAAGTATCCCTCCTAGTTTCTGGCATAGTAACGTAAGTAGATTTGTGTTTCTGTAATGTAAAAACTACTAATGTAATCTACTTCAATAATGGATTGCACATTTCCCTTGATTTAGTTTTTTTTATAAAAATAATTTCTCCTTTCTGAATGTAGGTTGTATGTATGTATGTAGGTTGTATGTAGGTTGATATTTATTTAATGTAAAAACTTATAATATATTCTACCTCAAAAATGTATTAGGTACCTTGATTTGATTTTTTCTTTAAAAAAATCCCTCCTTCTTTCTACCATAGTAAGGTAATAAGATTGATGTATCTTTGATGCACAATTTACTAATTTAATCTACCCTAAAAAGGTATTCCTACATGCCACTTTGTCACTTTCGCATGCCATGTCAGGGTATGCCGGCATGAGAGCGTTATGACATTTGCCATGCCCGTATGACTTAATATCAGGTAGCCCGTCTGCATATTTATTACACTTCTGTTTGAGATTTTTGAAAATAATATACAGACATTTAATTAATGCGCATCTCAGTAGACTGTTAAGTATTTTTCGTTTTAATAAACCCTAATTGTAATTTATATCTTACATTTCCGACGTTAGCGTAACATGACCAGAAGCCATGCGATGATATACCAAAATGTAGTTTTAATTAAAATTGATTAATTAAAACTCAATGCCGGCTTTACGATCTAAACTTGAGTACAAAGTTTATCCGCTAAAAGCATAATGAATCAACATAATTAATTCCCCAGTTTATTATGTTTTACGCCAATTTAAACTCAAATTCTTGCTTAAACACAGTCGAGTCATAATCTCAATTATCACTTCCACTAAAAAAAAGAAATCCGAACCGCTTGTGGGTAAAAAAACATATGTTTTTATAGCTTCATTCGAATTTTACACGCACGCTAATTTGTCGATGCGTTAATAATGGAACCGACCGAATTATTCAGTAGCCGTACGACGCTAACGAATGTAACCGAAAACGGACCCATCTCTATGTTGTAAAGCGTCTATTACGATTGTCTATAGAAGAACTTCATCTTGTGTTCGCATCTGGTTTATGACGAGATTATACCAATTAAAAACTATTAAATTAAGCCGCGGCTACCATTTGATGCGTTGTAAAACTTATTTGCGTGTTTGTTTATAGTGATTAATGTTTATGGCGGGCTCAGTAAATGCGATAAGTTTTTAATATAGCCGCCGTATAGACTGTTCCGCCTTCGTAAATTTAGTTTACCTTGCGTCGTGTCAAAATTTGTCGTTGATTATTGATACTGTTAAAATTTATATCTGTCAGTGGTTGCAATATAACCTGTGGGCTGTTTAATTACTTGTGACTTTATTACAAAGTATATTATTATTATTTATTAGTCCCACGTTTGATCGACGCCGCCGGTGAAAAGCGTTGAAATGTCGCGCACAAATGCTATTGCTAGTCAACGCATGAATTTGGCGTCTTGGTTGGTACCACGCATGGGCACGGACGGTAAGATAACCTGAACAATTTAAAGGGATTAGATTGTTTATGTTAAATCTTACGGTCTTATCTGTAAAGTGAACGCTTAACGCTAAACAACATAGTTTTTTACCGCGTCATTACACATGTAAGTCGTAATTTTATGCAAACTTAGGCTTTTAGGGTAGTATTTTCAAAATTCAATTATTTACGTTTAACATTTTCAATCCCACTGTTGGGCATACATCTTAATACAAATTGGAAAGACTTTTGTGCACAATTTTGAGAACTTTTGTCTTCAATGCGTTTACTTTTTCGCGATTTTCTTCTTCACTGTACAATAAACTGATCATTTATTACCATTACGCACATCATTTTAAAGAATCACGGCTATGTCCCTAAGTTTTATACCCTGGACAGCTCGGTTAAGAAACCTAAACCTTACTTAGGCTGTCACTGCTTCAAAACTTCCGTTATGTTATATTGTATCAGAGTTTAAACTAATATGATCGCGGAATGTATACGTTTTACTATGTATTGGGTACTCACAATTAACGATTTTCGTTTTATTGCCTATATTTCAAACCGCCACCGCAGTTTAGCCGTGACCACGAACCGTGCAACTGGTACGAAAAATAGGCAATCAAAAATAAAACGATTAACGGTTTTGATTGCCGATATTTCGAACCAGCAGTTTAGCCGTGACCACGAGCCATGCAATTGGTACGAAATATCGGCAATGTAAAATCAAAAGTCGTTAATCGTGAGCTTCTGGTACATAGTAAAATGTTATGTAATGTTAAACATTACATTTTGTTATTAATAAATGTCAAAGTATTAACGCAATAAAAAGCAATAATTGTCTATGACACTTAGCGGCCGCCATTTTGATGCTTTTCACTGCAAATTCCCGCCAATTAACACGTCATTCGCTTTCGCGAACAAAAGGCGTTTTAAAGCGTTTTAAAGGGAAACTTTTGTTTGCACACTCCGTCCTTCGCTGGGCAGCCATTATATCGTCTTAATGACCACGGAATGGCCATAAATATTTTATGACACGAGAAAAGTAAAACCACCTGACTTAAGTAGTAAGTGCGTATGTCTGTAAAAAAAAATGTCTGTAAAGGACTACGAAATTGTCGATGAATATTGATTTACTTGTCGCCATTTGTCATTTTTTTACGAGAACGGTGCATAATGAAACATATGTACAGATAATTATTGTTATATTTAGGATTACACAAGAAATATAGTAACTCAAATAAACAAGAACAATATTGTTGACAATCTCTTCCTTTCTAAGTTGCGAAGTGACGCTGTAATTAGAAAAAAAATACAATATTATTGACGATCTCTTTTTATTTTAATTGCAAACTTACGCAGTAATCTAAAAAGAAAACAATATTATCAACAACCTATTTCTTTTTTAAATTGCAAATTTACGCTATAATAAAAAAAAAGCAATATTGTTGACAACTTGTACTCAGAATAAAAAAATGTAATTGACAACCATTTTTTTTATTGCAAAGTTACGCTACAATAAAAAAAAAACAATATTTGTGACGTGTTCAATTTTCAAAGTCGGCGCTCAATCAAAGCGACACGAGACCGTAAGAATGTCACGCCGTACCCGGGAACGAGTCTCAATAAATGTGTATCGTAAATTCCTAATGCGTTATCACTCGGATTTATATCCACAATCATTCCAAGGCGGATTTCATTTGAGTTCTTCGCACACCTTCGCTAATTAATTGCAGTTAAACTGGCTACAATAAAATGTTGAGTACAAGAAACGGCATCAACAAATCTTGTATCCGCGACTTCGAAACATGTAATTTTTATTTGAGATGAGTAACGAACGAGCAGCAAACCACCTGATGTTAAGTAGTCGCAGCCCATAGACATCCACGTAAGACTACAAACAACCGAAATCCTATCTGAGCTCTGACGTTACGTTGCTATTCCTGAGGACTAAGATGGTTGCCTCTCCAAAACGAATCACAAAAACAGTTCTGTGAAGAATTTAATTTGAACAAAAATATTTTGATTTTGATTTGGGCTGAAGTTGCGACTTCTTAACATCCGGCGGTTTGCATGCTCGTTTGCTATTCTTCTCACATAAAAAGTCGTATCATATGCCGTCATGACATACCACTTAATGTACGTCAATAGATGTGCAACGAAAATACTAAAACCACTTTGACGTAACCGGATGACTCATTGACACTATTATAAGAGCAACACAGAAAAGGTAATAATTAACGTCTATTTTTGTCAACAGGTATGGTTTCAAAACCGACGTATGAAGGACAAGCGGCAACGTATCGCCGTCGCGTGGCCCTACGCTGCAGTGTATAGCGACCCGGCATTCGCCGCGTCTATCCTCCAAGCAGCAGCGTCGTCCGTCGGTCTGCCTTACGGCTACCCTTCACCAGCCCTTCTCCCACCCTTCCACAACCCCCAGTTACTACCCTCAGGGTACCCGTACCCCTACCCGCCGTACCCCAGATACCCCTACATCCCCCCAACCCCGCCGTCCCCCGTCAACGCAGAAGCTACCCTCAGACCGCCCTACTCAAATTTCAATTTAAACGTTGACAAGTGAATGTTAGAACTGTGTTGTTGTATATAAATTAATGTTTGTTAAGTAATTTATTGAATGCTGGTCATTTTTGTTCGGGACCCGTTAAAGCAGCGTTTTATCAGATAAAATCAGTAGATTTAGCGTTGAAATGTGTATAAAAAAGGTATGTTATTTGAGTGTATGGGATATAATGCGTACAAATGCGTTTTTTATTCATTCCATTATGTACAAAGACATAAGTAGATATTATTATAATGTAGGTTAGAGTTTGAAGGAGCCTTTATGATTATCCAATGACGTTGATGACAGCTGTCACGATGACAATAGACAAATGTTTAAAGTGACATTTGTCGAGGTGGCAATGGACAATGTTGTAGTTTTAAAAGGCAGAAAACGTTAAATTAAGTAAGATTTTTTATGAAAAATGTTATAGAATAATTTATAATTGCTCATCCTAATGTCTAGAAAAATAACTCAATACTGTATCAATAAACTAATTGTTTTATTCTTTTATCTATGAGTTTACTTGTTATCATTTAACAGATAAAAAACCGTTTTTTTTTTCTTTAAAAATGTATGAAAAATGTGATGTTTAAATCCTATAAGTTTTTAATCAGCCGTTTTCTGTTTTAGACATTAGGAATTAATTTTAAGGTCTAATGTATAAAGCCAAAGTCTCCATTTTTATAAGTGCAATAACATTGGGCAGACATTTTAAAAGGTATCTAGATAAATTGATAGAGGTCTGCCATTGACCGCATTACCCAAAAGTATATTAAAAAAGTATATATTTAAATTTTTTCTAATTTTACCTCTCAGACATTTGGACCTTATCTAAAAATATAAAAAAAAAATATAAAATATATCTAAAAAAACGCTTTCACTGTGGTCCTCACATTTATATGAAGGAAGAATTGCGGGCAGTGGAACTAAATTGAAATTATACGACTTTAAACTGATTAAAGTTTAGCCGTGACCACGAGCCGTGCAACTGCTTCGAAATACCGGCAATTGAAAGCGTTAATCGTGACTCCCCGTTAAATAACATAATGTATAAATTGAAAATATTTTCTCTAGACTGTAGATACGCCGACGATTTACACAAATATTGTGCATCATCCGTGTAACGTCTACGAATACACAGTCATTGGCTCCGCCCGCAGTCTTGTGTTCGCTCGTAAGTTTACAGATGTACATAAAACCAACAGTTGCCTGCAAGCCGAATGGGCGTTACAAAAAACAGTTATGTTTCCCGCAGTTAAGTGTAAATTATAAGTTATTAACACTTCCCCTGCGGCTACAACACTTGTGTAATTCTGGGCGCGACGCGCTTGCGGAGTCTACACAACTGTGTTGTAGCGACAAATTTGTATGGATTACTGGCGAACAAGTGCTGTTTTTACGTCGGCGCTACGAGACTGGGGGCGGACATTACGTCTGTATATTCGTAGATGATACACAGATGCTAAAAAATACAATATTTCAGTAATTTATCGGCGTATCTTCAGCATGATCAAGTAAGCTCCAGCTTAGCTAGCATCCCGCAATACTGACCGGATCATATATATCCGTGCCGCAGAGAAAATGTATTAATAAACAATACAATACGCGTTAAATAGTATGTTTTCCTGCTAGAAAAGAAGATCAAGCGATGTGCTATTCATTTAGCAAACCACTCGGACTATAACGCTTTTTTATTATGAAAGAGTAAGAAACGGGCATGCAGGCCACCTGATGTTAAGTGGTCACTGCAGCCCATGGACAA
>DWON01006395.1:0-13899 GCA_018251015.1 Phocides pigmalion okeechobee
CGAGAGGAGCGACGCATTTACATCCTGCTTTAGTTTCAGAATTCAATCCCGTTGGAGATTACAAATGGATGGATAGGCTTCAGAGACTACGGAGGTAGCCTGCACATTAATCAGTCAGTGTGTAGCCGTAAGCGGGGCGAGGGGGGCGACCTGCTGGCGGCGGAAGGCCTCGCGCTGCTCGCGCTGGCGGTCGCGCAGCGTGACCTCCTCGTCGTGCTGGCGGCGCGCGCGCGACACGTGCCACTGCGCCTGCGACAGCAGGTCGGCGCACGTGCGCGCCTCGGCCGCCGCCGCCGCCGGCTCGAAGCGCGCGCGCTCGGGGCCCTCGCCGCCCTCCGCCTGCGACAGCCGCTGGAAGTACCTGCGCCGCCACACACCCGTCAATCGACTTTGTTACGTGACAAAACATTTTTTTTTACAGATGAGCCACTCATGTTATTTACATATTATTTATAACGTACCTGTTACACGGTAAACGAAACGATACTATTGAATTATTTGAAAGTTTCGAAAAGGACATATTAGTTTGTTGTTGATTTTTCTTATATATAACAAAATTTGTTGTGTACGACATGTATATTTCATTAACGTATTTACAAAAATAATTTAAAAAATAAACCAATAATAAGTATTTACTTCATGCTAAGTGGTCACAGTAGTTTCTGAGTAATTACAAACGGAGTATGCGATTCACTTGACAGTACCTGTCACATATTTCTATGAAATACTATAACGAACTACATATAAAAGAAAATTATTATGAATCATTTAACATTCGATTTAACCTAACAAACATCGTCGCCATGTATGTGTAATTTAAAACAAGTTTGTTTTCGCCGAGTTACGCACACATGAAGCGAGCATTGGGAGAGTGGACCTGTGCGAGACGTGCAGCTCGTGCACGGCGCGCAGCACGGCGCGCAGCTCGGAGCGCTCGTCCTTGAGCACGTGCGCGGCGAGGCGGCGCAGCGCCAGCGCCGTGTTGTACAGCAGCGCGGCGTCGTGCGGCGCCACGCGGCGGGCGCGCAGCAGCGCCGCGCGGGCCGCGTGCGCGCGCCCGGCGCACGTGTGCGCGCGCGCCACCCACGTCAGCCACTCCACGTCGTGCTGCATGCGGAACTTGCGCACGCAGTTCTCGTACTGGAAAACAAACGTTACGCCTTTGACACGCGTAAACTAATAACGGTTACTAATAACGTCTTTAAAAAAAACTTAAGCGACAGGTGGGACTGAGTAAGAACCGCGTACGTCGAATTCGCGTAAGTCGGGGTATAATTACGCTTTTTTTAATTAGGGCTAATCTAAATCAAAAAAATATATATATAAATTAAAAATACAAAATTAGAAACAAATTTTTCATTCCTTGTATTATAGAAAAAATGCGCTCTTTGTTAGTTCTTTTTAAATTTATAAGTCAAATTTTCAGCCGACATTTGACCTTCTGATTAAACTAAGCCCAAAGACTATTTCTTCAATACCTTAATGATGAATCACAAAAACATACATAAAAAATTGTCAAGATTTGAAAATCGCGTTTCTCCGGATTCGCGAAGTCGGGGTAGCTAAGTCTGTATTTAATATAAATTTAATTTTTATTGACTATTTGTATTACGAAATACGACTATTTGTATTAAAAAAGATGCCGCCATTACTCACCATCTGTATAGCGTTAATGTATTGCTTCTGTTCCACATAGATGTGAGCGATATTCATCCATACGTCGGGGAAGTCGGCGGTCGCCTCCCGCACCTGCGCGAAGATGTCGCGCGCCTCGTTGATGCAACCCTGGTACACGAAACTACTTGTTAACATTTTTTATATCCCAATAATGAACTTGGGTTTCCCACATGGTATCAAGATAGCCTCGAGTATACTTTTGATCAAATATAGATATTGTTTATACAAACCAGTCTCTTAGAATCCTTAATGACTGCGAACTATCGATAATAATCGGTTTCGATTACTTAACATACTTTCTGAATATTAAAAGTAGTAGCCACTTGTGGTCACCCATCCAACTCCCGACAGTACAAGACATCAATAAATTGCTTGGGTCGATTTTATGATTTACAAAATTTGTGGAACTACACATGGTTCATGTTACGTGCCTACACTACAATATGATACTTTAGTAAGAAAATGTATGTAAAGCGAGAATGAAGTCTCGCAAAACAGATATATTTTTTTAAGTGAGAAGTGCAGCAAACAAACATGCAAACTATGACATCCACATACAATCACAAACACGACTGAAACCCTATCTGAGCGCGAACCTAGATACGTTGCTACTCCTGAGGACTACGATCGTCGCCTCGCTTCAAAGTGTAACCGGCAACCGCACCTCTCCAACCGAAACACAAGTAATAATTTTCCTATAATCATTAACATTACTAAAAATAATAACTGACATAACTGTGATGACTAACGCCTACTAACCTAAAAATGATTTTGTAAACCGGTTAAAGGTAGAATAGGCTGATCAAAATGTATTCTATTTCCTCCACCTTGTTATTTACCTTATTCAACAAAATAAATGAATATGAATATGAATATGCTTTACGGCGGATAATGAGGGCGCTAGTACCTCCCCGGTCGAACTATAGTTCTCCCAACGTGAAATGTAACAGTATTATATGTAGCAGTTAGGCAGATCGTAGCTAGTATATTTATCACAATGGGAAATTTATAAACGGAGATGATCTCGCACGTACCTTGTGCGCCAACACGCACCCGATCCCGTTGGCGGCCCAGATGTTCTTCGGGTCGTTCTTGAGCACCTGCTTGTACATGGCGAGCGCTCTTTCTTGATTTTTCTTCTCTTTGTCCTTCTCGCGATACGGTTGATACAATGTCTGCAGCCACACGTTACCTGATAATCACAAAAAATATTCCTAAATGCGGTTTATGCATTTTTCTTTAGTTTTTTAAGACTTACCGTTATTACAAGACCCTTCTTAACACTTGACTGCGGCGCTCATATGTTAAATCGGGTCAAAATGCGGGAGGCCGCACTAAACTGGAGCATATTTCTCTAGACTGCAGATGTTCCGACAATTCACTGAAATAATGTATTTTTTAGCATCTGTCTATCATCTACGAACACAGACGTATTGTCCGCCCCCAGTCTTGTAGCGACACGAAAACACGGCGATTGTATTCGCCCGTAATCCGCCCGTAATAAGATTTGTATGTATGTACAACACAGCACAGTACATAGACAACACACAGTGTGTATAAGCCGCAAGCGCGTTACGCTACGCAATACACAACAGTGTTGGTCGCCGCAGGGAAAGTGTTACTGGATAGTTACAGTACACATAATTTTGGTAGAGCGACAAATGAGCACGTGGGTCATCTGATTAATTGGTGTTGAGCGGTTGCCGGAGACCGTTTACATATACATCCAACCTCAAGTAGCGCTTCAGTCCTTCGTAGGTCAGAGTTATAGCTAGTAGAACTTACCAAGTGCAATCAAAGAGTACGCATCATTAGAAGTGGACGGGTTTTGCAAAATCCTCTCAAATTTCTTTTGCCCGGGTCCCCACTCTTGCTGTGCCAAGTGAAGGTTGCCAAGCAGGGACCAGGTGTCCGGGTGCTCGGTGTTCACCTTGAGGGCCTCCTTGAACCAATCTGACGCTTCGTAGATCTGACCCTTGTCTCTCGCCATGCAGCCTAGTCTGTAAGAAAATTGAATTTCATAGTAATACACAACACGTTTAACACTTTCCCTGCGGGATACACAACTGCTGTGGCCCAACGCGCATACGACTTGAACACAGCTGTGTTGTACGTACAAATCTGTATGGATTACGGGCGAACACAAGTGCTGTATTTACATCGGAGCTATAAGACTGCGATCGGAAACTACCTATGTATAGTCGTAAATGTTGTATGAATGTTAAAAAATACAAAAATTCTGTGAATTATAGGCGCATCTCAAGTCTAGAGAAAACTATATGACCACCGCAGTGAAACTGTTAAAAGATACATATGGACATTTGATAACTATTTATTTTACTGTATGTATATACCATACGTTTTGATGTCTTAGTGGAACCTCCCTCTCCTAGAGCCGGGCCGAGCGGCGCGCTATAAAACATGTCGAGCACCGAGCAACGGACTCACTCGTTTTCCGGTCGTCAACGCTGAAACATCTCCTCTCTCATTTTTAGTGATCGTTGTATTGCTTTTGGTATTTGATTAGAACACACTGCAGTAATTAGAGTACGATGTTACATTATAACTTAATTGCAGTTTTAAATAATAACTGAATAATTCAGGAATACTAGGGCGTTACTTTTTTATATAATGTACCCCCATTTCTGTTCTTAATAATAGTATATATTTATATATTTTTTACAGTTTTTTTACGGTATTTATTCATAGTATTCTTAAGAAAAAAAACTTTCGTTTTTAGCATACTTTTATAAGAAAATTTATAGGCTTTTTTCAAGTACCTGACGCAATAACGTTCATCTTGCTCACGACAACGCCCGCATATATTTTATGAAGCAATCTATTTTGTAGAATATATTTCAAAATCCAAGAACGACAGAGAAAATTATAAAAATGCAGATACTTAATACATTCATAAATGATAAATGAAAATTTATTTGTGCAAATTGTGTTTACAAAGGTCTCTGAATTTATAATTATTCGCTCACAACTTTACCATTTTGATGGCATGCAAATATTTAAATTATTGTTATGTTATACTGTATGTTATATATGAATTATAATGCAACTTCTTACCGTAAATAGCAGTCAACATAATTGGGATGTTCTTTCAGGATGTCCTTGTACAGTTTTTCAGCCTTATTATAAACACAGAGGGCTTCGTTCAAGCGCGCCAGATTGTAACTGGTAGTTACGGCTATAGAGTTGTAATACTGGGCGTCTAATGTTTCCGCATCGGCTTTTTCTCTGGAAACAGTTTAGAAAGTTCATATTTACACATTTAGTAAGGTTCATACAAAATACAACTTTTTTATGTGATAAGAGTAGCAAATGAGCGTACAAACCACCTTATGTTACGTAGTCGCAGCTCGTAGATATCCACGTACTACCACAAACTGACTGAAAACCCGAGCTGGAACGTAGATACTTTGCTACTCCTAAGGACTATGATGGTCGCCTCGCTTCAAGGTGTAGTCGGCAACCGCACCTCTCCAACCGCAACATAACTAATGCTTTACGGCGGATTATGAGGGTGTCGGTGGTACCTCCCCGGTCGAACCATAGTTCTCCCCTCTTTGATGTATTGCTACTCTTGAGATGCGGCCTCACTTGTACGTGTAGCAGGCAACCATCCCTTGTTAACCAAAATAAGAATTGCTTCACGGATTATGAAGAGAGCCGTGGTACCTAGAGAGCCGAAATATAGTTCGGCCACCTTTCATAGCTATATCTATCCAAATACTATACCTCTCCAGAGCTTCTTCTAAGTAGTTCTTTGCTTCATTCAAATTTCCTAATCGGTAATGTAATGCGGCCACATTGTTTAAAATTTCAGCAGGAATATCTGCATTGACTTTTTCTTTTAGTATTTTCATTGAAGTGCTGTAGGCATTTAGTGAACCCTGCAAAATGATTTAAATTCAAATATTTTATTTCATTACAAGCTATCACCCACAAATGTTAGTTTTGCATAATTAATAATACCACCACCTACTCTCATAATAATGAAAAAAAATAGAAACTTCATATGTCTAATACCAACAATGTAATAACGAGAATAACGAGAGACAAAAATCTATCTCAAGTTGTGTTCTAGTTGGTCTGTAACAGTTTTTGTTCCATACTTCACTAATTCAATGTTACAAAAAGACATATATACCTGTAAATCATTCTGTTCTAAAATCTGTGCAAGCTCAATCCATGCCTCCACATCATCGGGAAACTGTTCTGTCACCTTCTTCAGATGTTGCCTGGCTATGTCGCGTTTGGACTGTGATGGTGAGTTAGCGTAGAGGGAGCCCAGAATCTTCATGGTTTCATAGTTCCCAGGCTGAGCTTTAAGTACTTTTTCGAAACACTGCGCTGCCTAGTTCAAAAAAAAATCCATCATTACTTTTACACATAGATACTACATGGAAGATGGTAGAACCTATGTGGGTCGACCAGGGAAATATCAACTCTACATAAATTTCTAGTACAAACTTGCATTTTGGTGGAAAGGTAAATGCTATCTCACTTACACACAAAGATATCAATCCTTATAAATAAATGGAGAGAAGTGAACCACTTTAGGCAAGATTGGGACAATTTGGGGACGCCAAAAAACATCCTTCTTTGGAACCATCCAACAAAACAATCAACCTCTTCAATGCTGTCCCAGTTCAAAAAATACTTGGTATACTTGTATAGATACCAACAAGACGAAAACAGGATAATTTAATAAATTAGAAGAAATTTATTGTATATCTAAGTAACCTATTTCTAATTTTATCAAAGAAGAAATCCTCTGGTCATAGTTAATTTAAAAGACATCTACTTACATTTTCAGTGTCGCCTCTGTAGATATACATCTGTCCGAGGCCATAATGAGGCAACACGAAATTTGGTGGAGCAAACTGTGTTGCTTGGTAGTAATACTGGAAGGCTTGGTCACAATCCCCTTGAGCGTGGAAAGCTCTCGCGAGGTGGTGGCAACTCTCCGCACGCATGGCTTCGTTTTCAGTGTTGTGGAACGCATGCAACGCTAAATGCTGGACTTTGCTGTAGTCCTGGTACATGCAAAACTCAATATTTAAGGCTTTTCTACTATGTACCAGGTACTTGCTATTAATGATTTTTGGTTTTTGATTGCCAATATTTCGAACCACTTGCATGACCCGTGACCACGTAAACGCCGCTGTGACCACAAGCCACAAGTGGAACTGGTTCGAAATATTGTCAATTAGAAATAAAAAATCGTTAACATTGAATAACCGGTATATAGTAAAAAATATATAAATTCCACGATAATATTATTTGAAAATCATATTGAAAACTTCATGGCATGGGCTTTCCTTTCAGAATGAGAAGATTAAACCATATTTCTCCACTTCCATACCAACCATACTTCCCATATCTTTGAGAATTTTAGCAAGAATTAGAGCAAAAGAAGTTGAAATTAGTAATTAAACATTGAAAAAAAGGCATATTATAAAACCAATGATTACTTAAATGATAAACTAATATGGTCTGAAACGACTCGAGCTCCACTTACTCCATTAATTTAAGTTATTATTTGTAAATTACATTTTAAAGATGAAAAAAATGTGTGTTTTGGAGTATTTTTCCCGGAGTCTTCTCCAAAACGAAACACCTTACGAGTTCAAAAAGAGGTCTGTAAAGAATCAATTTTGGATAAAAATATTTTGATTTTGATTTTGATTTTGATTTTGAATTACTTGGTTAAGAGACAGAATGTCTATAAAATACATTAAAATTAGTGATAATAATAATAAATAAATTCCTTACCTTTTTAAAGAAGAAATGGTTAGCTAGATGATTTAAAACCATTGGGTTTTTCGGATCTATTGCATATGCTTTCGAGAGCATAATGACAGCTATCATATTTGATTCATTCTCCTGCAAATTCAGCTTCAGTATGGACAGACCTACTAGGGCACCAACACATTGAGGATCCAGTTGAAGAGCCCTTTCAAATGCCATCCTATTGAAAACACAATATTACATTTATAAGTCATTTATAAATAGGCAAATGTTCTATTAATTATAATATGGACTATACAAGACCTCATAAAAAAGTGTTAACTCTAGTATTCTAGTACGCCAATACAGTTTCTAATTTGTGTGCTGTTATTATGAATGTACCATGAGTAATAGTGAGCTTTCACCAGAATAACTGATGCTCATGTTGTAATTTGCTACTTTAACACTTTAACTGCAGTCATATATTACATCAAGTTGAGATCCGTATAACATTTAGGAAGACATTGTTTCCAATTGCAGCATTGCAGCACTGACTTAATACAACACTTGTGTTCGCCTATAAGCTCCACAAATTTGTACATACACAACAAATGTGTACAAACCATAAGCATGTTACACTGTATAATACACAGAGTTGCATATTCCACAGGTAAAGTGTTAAATCTTTATTTATTGTTCAAGAAATGTTTCTTAAAATTGTGTTTAATATATTATGAAATTACCTGGCCTTATCTTGGTTATTCAGTTTCATGAAACAATGTCCCATGCCCAAACGTAATGCTGCTGGGCTGTCTGGGTTGGTCCTCAGCGCTTTTTTGTAGAATGCAAGCGCACCTCTATAATCTTTTCTATTGAAAGCAATACATGCTTTACCAAGTAGTGAAGGCACATTGTTGGGGGATTGGTTAAGTACAAAATTGAATTGTGCATCTGCCTGTTCCATTTTGTCTCCCTCGAGAAGGCAGAAATATGCTCTCCCGAGAAGATGGTTCTGTGAATACAAATAAGCAATCAAGATTATAAATTTGAAGTCGAAAAACTGGTTGTAGTTGTTTTATTTTGTATACTAAAATATAATTAGTTACAAAGCACATGTGGTGATATTATTACAACCATGTATGAAGTTACTCTGGTTACTTAATGTAAACATGCTTGTAGTGTCTTATCAACTTGTCTGTACCACCTTTAAAGTCACACCGCTAAGCATATCTCTCCCTAGAACAAATCCAAGCCCATACAATATTCCATCCAGCCCCTACAATTCATATAGATGGTGATATGGGGTAGCCATCAAACTGCCTGTTAGATGTGACTGCCTATTGGGTCTCTGTCAAATTTCACAACTACCAATAAAGCTGATTGCTTCATGTGCTATTAAGCTGGAAAGTTGCATTATTTTTTCCATTATCATTTGTCCAAATACAGACTATGTTTGATAGTGCTTGTTAATTGTTTACTTACATGAGTCAAAAGTTATGTGTACTTTTTAACAGCTTACATGTTACTTAGCTAAGCTCTGCTGAGCTAATACAAAAATAAATATCTTTCACAGCAAATACCTGGTCATACATAATAATCTTGTCGGCCATAGTGTACAGAAGGGTTGCTTTTGTAAACAGTTCCTTCTTTTTATCTTTCGACTTCTCCTTATTGGCCTCCTGTACATAGTATGCTGCCAGCATGTCGAGAGCCCGCATTTGGTCCCTTTCAAAGTCGCGATAATCAATGTTTGCATCCACTCGGGACGCTTCCAATATCTTGAGAAAGTCATCAATCTTTTTTTGCTTATAATATGCAAGCTGCAAAAAAATTAAAAAAAAATGTGTGGTTTCACAGAATACCTGTTTCAAAAAAGTTTGTTTATATAATTTATTATATATACAAAGTAATATATTACACACTTACATACAATATATAGTAGTACAATAAAAATAATTAGAAGAATCAGTAAGTTTTCAACAACTACTAACTTAATATATAGAAGTAAAAAATATTATAATAGAAGCAAATAGGTACTCAATACACTTGAGTTTGAGTTTGAAGTATTCTTCTATGCCTTTTTTGCATATTGCTTCAATAATCAACTCCCAAATTGATCATTTTCTAACGAACTATTTTCTAAAAGCTCATATTATCCAAAAACTTTGATTTCTGCTTAACCAACTAGTGTAATAAATTGTAACATATTGTATTGTAATATTTATCACTTTTAAAAAAGAATAGCTTTCTATTCTAATTATGAATTAATTAATACACGCGATATAATACGTTTACAGTATGAAATATATTAGGTTAAGTCCAATTTCAACTCACGGCAACATTTATCCAAACGTTAAGTTGCGATCTTTCCTGCTGCAAAATGCTTAGCACTTCATCACCAGACGGTAGTTGCTCTGGATCTAGTTCTATCACCTGAATAAACACCAACAACACATTAAGAATTTTTATACACCGAGTGCAAAATCGCGCCTTATTTATAGAAACATCACCTCATCGGTGCTCATCAAAGGAATTTCGAGCGACATTTTGAACTATTACGTTTTTTCTGCGAAACAATATTCTCAAACACTACACATCCTTTACTAGATTTTCATTTAATTAACCACGAAAGCACTACATGGCCGCACGAATAATTTGCTGCGAAAGCGACTGTAAACGTAGATTACGAGTACCGCAATTTAGATACGATATAACCACGATATAACGATACGATACGGTACAGCAAGCAAAAGCGTTCAAATATTTGACAGACCTCACAGAATAAAATTAAATAACAGAGTAACATTTTTAATCACAATCACAATCACTTCTCATAAGTTTTTTTTTGTTATACACATCAAAAATGTTAGTTTCGAACTAAACATTAGCTGGCGTGTATAGTAATACTATTAATGTTAATTAATATATTGAATAGAAGTTGCTTGATAAATTACATCATGTATGAGATTTCTTTTTATGTACACACGTTTCTTTAAATTTAGATAATGGATTATTTTTTCTCTGTTTTTATGACCATACAATGCGATGCATAGCGTAATATTTTATTTGCCAAGTTAAAATTAACGTCCATTTATTCATGTCGTGTAGATAATGCATAACGAGACGCATAAGGGACTGAGAAATCTCGTAGTGTGCAAATTTCAAATTATTTTAATGTAGAGCCGCAATTTATACATATAACGTATCAGGCAATAGTCGCTGCTGTATGCGATGACTATCTAATTATACGTCGCTGCGATTCATTAAATTTCTGTTTCAATATTTGTAGTATGAAGAGAGAGATAATTTCTCTGATTACCGGGCCATCGCCGTGCCGGCGGAAGGACCCGGTGCTGTAACCGTTGGTGGCAAATTTGTAAAAAAATTCATTTGTCGTTGCCATTTGTCAGTAATGTTATTCCTCAGGCATGTCAAATTGTCACTGATGTTGATGTCATTAATGTGTCAATATTCCATTGAACATCAACAAATAACCTTATCATTATCAACGAAAATATTAATATAAATGATATGATGATTATTGCATTGAACATAGGTATTAAGTTTTATTTACAACAATTAACATAGACCTAACGCATTTCTAAAATGTCGGATATTCGTATAGTAAATGCAAAGCCGGTGACGTGGAAACGATCGAGGCCGAATCCAATATTCCAAGAATGGCTAGAAGAGCTGCTTGAAGAAGCAAAACAGAAGAAATGTAAACTTGAAAATCAACTAACAGAGGCTTTGATTTCATTGTCCAAATATCCTTTGCCACTGAACACTGGTGCAGAATGCAGAATTTTAAAAGGATTCGATTCAAGACTATGTGATTTTATAGAACAACGTTTAAAAAATTATAATGCAACAAGTAGTCCATCACATAGTCAAGAAAATTTGGATTCTTATCTCCCGGAATCGGACATAGCATTAAACGAAGATAAATTTAAGAAATATATGGCCAAATTAATAAGTTATTCATCAATCCTCTTAGGGCTAAAAAGATTAAATGATAAAGACTTTATTTCAATACAAATGGTGTTAACACAGGCAGTGGAAGAGATTTACAACACAACAACTAAACTTTTAGTATCTAAGCTTACATTATTTAAATGTCCCCAAAAATACCTACCCCTAAAAGACTTGGTTAGAATAGATCCATGCACAGAAAATTGTGTTTTAACCAATACAGGACTGACTGAAGCTCGTCATTTGCATAGTCTATTAAATGAACCCAATCATGGTATAGTAAGTAATTATACACAGACAGAAACACTTACACCTATTAATAGTTATGACCTAACAACTCCGGATGTACCTATCATTGTTATGGATGCAGGATGCTATGATGTGATATTGTTAATTGATAAAAATGAAACAAGTGGGTATGTGTTGATTTTGTAGTGTTTTTATTTAACACTTATTGCAGAAAATACACTTCCTGTGTATTACTTGGTGTAATATTCATGTGTCTTGTACACACGTCGTGTGTATACAATTTTGTATGGTTTATGGGTGAAGACTAGTACGTTGTTTACGTCAATGCTGTAAGATGGCAGGTGGACAAAATGTCAGTGTATTTGTAGATGCAAAAAAATACAAAATTCTGAATTGTCAGTGCATCTCCAGTCTAAAGAAAATAGTTGAAAAGGGCCACAAATCAAAAATATTCAAAATCCTTTATATTGTAAAAATTCAAATTTTGTCAGTCACATATCCAAATCAACCATTAAAAGCAGAATAAAAATATCTTTGTAATAGTGTATAATACCTATTTATCAGTTTTAAAATTACAGAGCAATTATACAAGAACTGATTTTGAAAACTTTAAATGGCTCTCCTGTAGAATTAGGTCTATTCGCGTTGTGGCCCTTTTGTTTTGAAGTAGCGATATGTTTCTACCACCAATCAAAATTTCATTTAAATCTATCAGCACCACTTCTGATCAAACATGTACTCATACTTGCGCAACTTATCCCAGTCCTGTGCCTTCGAAATCTAAAAGTTTCTCACTGTTCTTCGTTGTCGTTGTTGTTGTTGTTGTTCTTTAGTCATTCGCGCGATAAAAAGATGACCTTCGCTTCATTTACCCAGACGCAGTCGCCACTCAAGAACCTTCTTTCCCAACAGTTATGAGTCCTTCAAGCAACATTGCATGGAGTAGTTACATACCTAGTACATTGTTACTTCCGCTTACTTTAAAATAATGGATTCATCATTTGCATTTCTTTGTCATGTAATGGAAGCAAACGACATGTTATCATATACTGAGAGGAAACTGTGCTTAGCTGTGGGAGAGAATAAGTTTTTAACGATGATATAGATTTTTTCCAAATCGACACGTTGCCAATGTATGCTGCAAAAAAGCAACATGTATTCGCACGAATAAATATTATTAAGCCCGATGTAAATAAGTGACCCATTCAGAAATCCTAGCATTACCTTTGATGCATTGCGCCACCCGCCACCGCAGTGCACCACTCGCCACTTCTAAATACGACCTTAACACTTCAAGAATAAAGTCGCTATTTAGTTTTAATGAAATAAATCTTAACCGAGTAATTGAAGAAAGTCGGCTTACCAGGGCCGTTCACAAATTGGTGAAAAGCTCTCAGTACCGAGTTCTGCTCGAATATTTCTGATCGGAATCTAGTCATTTATATTGAAATTATATTTTTATATGCACAATCAGTTAATGCGTTGAAAGAATCTCTAACTATCATGAAATAAAGTCCTCACGTCGTGTCTGTCTGTCTGTTCATGATAAACTCAAAAAGTACTGGACGGATTTTCTCAGTTGTCAACAACAGGTAGAATACTTCCTGAGGAAGGTTTTGAAGCATAATAAGTTAAGATTTTTTTAAATTCGGAGAGAAATTAAATAGTGAAATTCAATATACTAATTCAGTTGTAGTTCGAAATAGATGTTTGTAATTGTTCGTTTTTACAACTAAGTAATAACTGGAAGCATGTATGAAAGAAAAATAATGTAAGTAAATATGAACTCTATAACCCGAACGAGGCTGGACCGAGTCGCTAGCAAAATGTAAAAGTGTTACAACATATAGTAGAAATAATGTAAATTTCATAAACGTGGTTATTAATATTCTGCGATGTTGTGGTCACCAAAATTGTCGAGTAGCTCTCAAAAGTAGACTGAATTCATTTCTAAGAAAAAGCTATTTATCGCTACCATAAAAAAAGAAATATAGGCACTTCTATTTTTAAAATAGTACATTTTTACGAGTACAACAACAAATATTATTATCAGTTGTATAAAGACAAGTACGTATTTATCTTTTTTCGTTACTGTTACATCATTAACAAGTCAAAAAACTACTTAATATAGACTTGTGGTTGCCGGATACACATTATTGGAGGCGACCATCTTAGTCCTCAGGAGTAGGAACGCATCCGCGTCCATCCTCAAATAGAACTTCTGTTCTATTTGAGATTGGACGTGGTTGTCCATGGGCT
>DWON01006396.1:0-13897 GCA_018251015.1 Phocides pigmalion okeechobee
TCGGCCCCCGGCCGGGGGCCGCGGGGGGGGGGGGGGGGGGGGGGGGGGGGGGCGCGGGGGGGGGGTCCCCGCCTGTGCCGGCCGGGCCTCCGCTGGACGGTGCGGCGGGCCTTCGCGTACTGCGCGCACTTCGCCCCTTCCCCGGCTCCCAAGAGGCTCGCCAGGAGGACGCAGAAGAATTCCTCGGCTGCCTTCTCAACTCGCTCAATGATGAAATGCTTGAGGTTCGTTCGTATTCCAGCTTGGAAAAAAATCCAATAGTGAATACAGAAATGACTAAATTTATTTAATTAATAAATGTGCTATTAAAATATATTGTGGAATAATATATTTTAATAGCACATTCTAGTAGTCTTAATGTGACTTTACAAAGGAGAAATAGGACTAATAATTATTTTTAATATATGTATAAATATGTCTAAAAGTCAAACATTTAAACATTTACATTTGATACTGTTATTCACAGCTAATGAAATTAGTGGAGCCAGCTGAACCCAAAGAGACCACAGCCCGACCAAATGGAGTTGTGACAAATGAACAACCCATCCAGGAAGAAGACGATGATGATGAATGGAAGGCAAGTTTATTACTTGATTATTAAAATTGAAGACAACTAGAAACCGATGTGTTCAATATTTATGATCCTTATTAATTATTGTTAATTAATAACTTTATAATAAAGGCATTACACATAATTGTGTTGTACAAAACCTATTCACAGTAGAAGTATACTTTCAGGAGGTACCACCACAGACTGTAATTTGCAGTAAAGCAATTAATTTTTCTCATTTGGAATGGTGTGGTAGCAGGCTATACTTACAAGATAAACAAGCATATTAGTCTTTAAGAAGAGAAACATCTATGCATTGCTTGTTACAGTGTGTAACACTTACAATATTCTGATATCTATACTGTTATATTTATATATGAAAGTTGTTTATTATTTTATTTTCTCATGTGATAACTACTGATTCAATTTGCTTCAAAATTTACACACGAAATATCTCAGGTCTCGTTATAACGAGAACGCTATGTATTATCACGGTACTTATGAGAACTGATTTTACCAAAAATAAATATATTTAGCAACACCACTATTTAAGCAATATTTTTCAAATTACATATAGCATATAATTCATAGCGGACAATAAACATGTTCGCCGAAAAGACCGCGCGTTACCTGTAACAATATGTAATTTGTGAGATGTGGTCTGCAGGTGATGGGTCCGCGCAACCGCGGCGCGGTGGAGCGGCGCTGGGCGGCGCGCCGCACGCCCGTGGCGGACATCTTCCGCGGCCGCACGCGCCTGCGCCTGCACCGCGCGCCGCACCACGACGTCACCGACGCCGTGCAGCCCTTCTTCACGCTGCAGCTTGACATTGAGGTAACTTTTATCATTGTAACCAATTGTGATACAAATTTGAATTTACTGCGTAGCTACTACACAAGATTATGATTATTATAAAATTCAGTGCAGTGATGTCACAGAAATTATTTCAATTTCTACATAATTTCACTAGCTCTTGCTAAACATCAGAGAATAATGAACCATATCATAACTTAACTAATGTCTTGCATTCATTCATCATGCTACAGGTATTATATGCAATATCTAGACTAGGTAAAGTAACCCAACAACCTGTACTTTATGATATGCCTGACTAAGACATTCAGTAAAATCTAGTCTGCAAATGTATGAGATCAAGCTACAATTCAGTTTTGTTTGATTCATGTCACACTGATACAGTGTAGGTAGAAAGAAATACAAAGTTGATTTTTAAAACAATTTGATTAGTCTTGAAAAAATACTTGTTTTATAAACATAAAATTAATGTAAACAGTCAATTGTTTTTACTATGATGGTACATTATTTTTCGTCTCTGAAAGTGATTAAGAAACAATTCACTTCAATGAGGACATGACATACTGAGTATATAATAATAATGTATAAATGAAATCTGAAGTGGACAAAACAAAACCTACTAACGCAAATCTTTGATGACAATTTTCCAGCGTTCGACTACAGTGAAAGACGCGCTGGAGTTGCTGGCCGGCAAGGACACTCTGGAGGGTGTCTCTGATGCGTGGCAGCAGCTGTCCCTAGAGCAGCTGCCGGTGGTATTGCTTCTGCACCTCAAGTGCTTCCAGTTGGATTCAGAAGGCCACACTGCGAAGATCGTCAAGAACATTGACTTCCCCATCGATTTGAAGATTGATCCAAGTATGTATTTTATTATTTAATAATAGCAGCAATTGACCATGTGAATTAATTGATGTTAAAAGACCACTGCCTTTAACATGTGTTTTTACCACTAATGACTCGATGCCAAAGAAAAATTAAATTTCCTTTTCTAAAACAGTTTACTAAAAACAATGATTTTTTTTATCTGTTGGATAAAATTATAATACTCTCATGAGCACAAAATATGAAAAAGATTGGACTTTAGATTTGACGTAAATCGTAATTTATGTCACTAGATAGAATTAGCGAGGCTTAGTCTAAGAGTAGCCTAATGTCCATACCAAAAATATAATGATATCTCAACTTTCGAAACTAAATGTCTAAGATTTCATGCTAGAGCTACTATTTATTTATTTATTTGGGAAACAAACAATTCGCTTTTTACATAAAAACAATTCATACAATGTAATACAAAGAATACATACTGTTTCCACTATTAAGTAGTACAAAAAAAACAGAACAAAATAAAATAAAATGCACAATGTTGGTAATTCATGTTTGTTTTGTAATTAACACTTTCCCTGCGGCGTACAACACTGATGTGTATTGCGCACCGCAACGCGCTCGCGGATTGTACACACCTGTGTTGCAGGTACACATCGGTATAGATTACGGGCGAACAAAAGTGCTGTTTACGTCGGCGCTACCAGACTGAGGGCGGACATTACGTGAGCGTATTCGAAAATCAGACGCTAAAAAATACAATATTTCAGTTAATTGTCAGCGCATCTTCAGTCTAGAGAAATAAGCTCCAGTTTAGTGTTGCCTCCCGCAATCCTGACCCAATCTAATATATGAGCGGCGCAGTCGAAGTGTTAACTATTATTATAACGTAATATGACTATGATGGACTATATTTTTCGTCTCTGAAAGTGCTCTACAATAGATCACTTTAATGAGGTCAAATTATTCTGAGTACATATCACAATTGTATATGTTAAATGTCACATTCGCACTATTGCTAAGAAACTGACAGATTTTTTCACTTTACAGAGATTATGTCGTCAAAATACACAACCAAGCAGCGACTGTACAAACTGTTTGCTGTGGTCTACCACGAGGGAGTTGAGGCTGTCAAAGGCCACTATCTAACTGACACTTACCACGGGCAAGCGGGATGGATTAGGTGATTTATATTATTAAGCCAAATTACAAATTATTTTTAAAAAATGTTGGTTTAGTATATATCAAAGCCTAAGGTCATAGAATCTCGAAAACAGGTTTACTTTAAATATTACTTCCAATTTGCTTGAAAAATTATTGTTTTTTTCTCATATCTCATAGGAAGGCATACACAATAATTTCTACATTTAAATAACACTAAAACAATATTATTATTATGATAGACTTCAAAGACAGTAGTAGGACTGCCCGATATATGGATCTGAGAATATAATGTAAAATGCATTTTTTTTATATAATAACTAATTATATAATAGCATGGAACGATGAAATCACTGGTACCTATAGACCTTAACCAACTCCATTATAGAAAAAGGGCTTGCCTTGGACCTTGCTAGACCTTCGTTTTATTCCAAAGTATCAGGGACATAACAATTTTAATTTATATATAATTAATAGCAATATGTGAGAACAAGAATGTGTAATTTGCCTTGAAGTGTAACATGCAAAATTTATTAAAATAAATACTTACAATGATGTCATGTATATTTTTCGTCTCTGAAAATGACAAATTCATTTCAATGAAGACACAATTTACTGAGTTTTCGTAATATATATTATAATTTTGTATGTACATAATTTTGTTTACTGAAATGTAAGATATTCCAGGTATGACGACTCGACGGTCACCCAAGTGTCAGACGCGCAGGTGCTGAAGCCCAAGCCGCCGCGCATGCCGTACCTGCTCATGTACCGCCGGCACGACACGCTGCCCGCGCACCGCGCCGCCGCCAAGGCCGAGTAAGACTTTGAACTAAAACTTACGATGGACACTATCTATACCAGTGAAACAGTTATCGACGTTCAGTGTAAATATATAGTTATAAAACGCGTGCCTCATTTTGAAAAGACTAAATTACTGCACAACGAAGTTATTCTGTATACATAGCTAATGTAAGTTAATAATGTTTATACTATGGTAGTGAAAAATACGAACAGACTGGCCAATTGTTGCTGTCTACATTGTTTTCTTTCTAGCACAAAACTGTTGTGTGCGTATTTATGTTTTTAAGTAATTATTTTGTGACGTGTTTTGGGTTTGTTTTTTTTTATTACCAACTGGGTCAAATCTTATGCTTTGTATATAGTGTGTACATATTTTAAGATGCTTTTAGGTCTAATGTGTTTACACGTTTCGTTACTGTGTAAACAAAATGTAAAATATTTCTTTATTGTACAAAGTACAAAATGGTGACATTTTGTTTAGATATTGTCAAGGTAAAGATAAATTGAGAAAAGTATTTAAATAATATTGATTATATTTGTGAATGAATATTCCTTGTAAATACATGGATTTTGGGGGGGTGGGGGTCTGTAGGCCTACTGTAATGAAAAATAAGGAACAAAATATAATATTGTATAAGATTTTTTTTTTATCATAAATTTGTATAATAGAACTTTGGCTGTTCAGGGGCTAGTGTCTGTTTTATGAGTTTTGTATTTTAATATATCGTATTTGCCTTAACTCCTCAGAGTTGATAAGTTGTGGACAATATGGAATTGCTATAAATTAAAGAAAAATTATAAAAAAAATGTGTGTCTATGTGTAAAGTTACTGCATGCAACAACTATATTGCAAACTGATGGAAAGTACAAAGAATTGATTATGTTGTGATATCGAAGGCGCGTTAATACCAGGATGCATTTTATGAAATGTAAAATGTTGTATAGGCTGTCAGTTGGCAAATTGACTTGTAGTAATAATTTCGTCCTACTAGTGATGGTTTAGTTTTAAACGGTTGAATGGATCGATAGTGAAGTGTTTGTGAATCGGTGCTTTGATGGACTAAAAGTTTTGGTGAGTGATATGTGCCCTTGTTATTTGTGATACGGAAGGTGTGCCGGAGGACGATTACTGCGGATCGGTTAGTTGTATAAATATTGTTATAAATATGTAAGTGTTAAATATAAATAGATTATATTATCTCGCCATTGGTGTACCGTGTGGATGATTTCTGTTTTTAATATTATTCAAAAATTAAACTTTGAATCTTTTGCTGTTGAATGGTGTTTTGGTACAGTCGTGGTAGAAAAACTTTGAATGCTAGCTAAAGTGTTAGGTATACAAAAAAATTACATCAACTATTGGTTATTATGTATTTATTTTATGTATGACTAAGAGTTTTTGTTTTTCAAGCATAGCTGTGCTATCTAAAAATCGTATATTAACTTAATGTTAATGGTGAATAAATCTGATCTCACAAAAATGTTGTTGTTTGGATATGAATATACGTAATGTGGATGTAAATTTTGATTTTTAGAGTATTGAATGCAAAATGTCACTGTTTAGTTGTGCGCATAAGTTGTGAATCGATCTAAATTTTAAACAGATTTTATGAGATAACATGCAATGCATCACTCAGTCGTGCTGGGCTTGCCTAATGTCGCAAGTGGTAATATATATGCTTGCACGCTACTAAAAGTAATTTCATGGACTTAACATAATCTAAAGCTTACTAGCAAGTAAAAACTATTGTATATGACAACTCCACACAACTTACTAAAAGTAGCAATTCGAAATACAACTTTAAATTGTGTTAATTTAAGTAGATTTAAAAAAGTATTAAAAAGGTAATCATCATCACACTCATACAACTTGAAAGTATTTGTTTAGTGTAGCCTGGAATTATTCACTATAAATGGTAGTGCGTCGTCTTAGAGTGAATATTGTGATGAACAAGATTTTTTTTTAAATATAATTACGCTAACCAATAAAGAGGGCAAATGTCAATCTTTTTGCGAGGAGGCTCTAATTTGAAAGACATTGACAAACTATTGGGTTTGACAGCTCTTGGTAATGGCTTAGATATAGCATGTTCATATCGAGATAGACTAATTGTGAAGTATTTGATTGATACATTACGGAGATTGGATGCAGGCAGTCGGTTGCCCTCTATATTGTATGATGCGTTAAAAATAAATCTTTGTGAATGCTAAAATGTTTCCAATTGATTGTTAAAGAGCATGTGCGACGATACAGCTTCACTATTAAGTGTTGTATAAAATATCTAAAAAGCACTTTGGTTATGTGTCCAAATTAAATAAAAAATTAGTATTAATATAGTCAATTTAATGTTATGGTAATGAATATCGAAATAGTCTTAGTTTATAGTACTATGATTTTTGATGCAGAGATGACTAACATACTAAGCTTTTATATGTATAACTTGGTTGTTAATTTAACTGGATTGTGGGTAGCTCATAAAGTAGTTAGGTGTATGACTGGCAATCGATGTGAATTAGCTTTTGTGTCTAAATACATATGAATAAGACCTGAAGCAGGCTAGAATTATATTCCTACAACAAACGTTATTCTTTATTATAAACAAGTTTTGTAAACCATTTAAAGTTTCCTGATTTGATGATAGCTTGTCTCTGATGTATGTTAGCAATTTAACATAAAAAATTTGGAGTTTCGATGAACAGCTGTGGTGGCCAGGTCATTTACGAACCACTTATGATGCGCCTGTGTTATCAGAATATATATTTTTTGTGATTGACTTCAATCTTTTAGTCAATATGACTTTGCTTATAAATTTCCATGATCAGGCAAAGCAAACTGCTTGATCATTTTCTACTTAAATTTCGTAAAAAAAGAAATAATGATAAAAATCATAACAGTAAATATATTATATCATGATTTTTTTTTATAAAAATCGCGATGTACGTTTGTGCATTACCAAACATACAGAAAAAATGAATAAACCATAGTTTATTAGGTGTTTTCTATATCGTTTTAATTGGCTATCAAATCCTAAAAATGCTAGTCATAAGAAAACCACAATCCAATGTATCTACATTTGTGTACATAATTATCTATTCAATTTTACCCTGCCATATGATGGCTGCTATGTTATATAGCTAGGAAAATACCAAAAAAAATCTTGAAATTGTCCATTTTGATTTGGAAATATTGGATATAAACTTCACAAGCTTCTGATCGAATGAATGTCGTTGTACAGGAATGTAATTTTGGTCTGGTTTTAACTTCAATGTTTGTTTGCCTATTGTATGACATACTAGCTATGGATTGGTACAATTTTTTATAAATAAATAACAGGATAATGCACCTATAGATGCACAAAACATTTTTTTTTTTTTGCTAAATTCCGTAAGCGGCTAGAGATGGCACGGTAACAAATTAGTGTGATTTTATGGTTAAGACTGAATGTATGGTCCCTGAGTGACTTGTATTCTATGTAAAAGAGCACACGATATAGTTGTAAGGTTTCTTGTACTAAATGCTGCCTTTTAGTTAAGTGTCTGTGTCGCATATTTATTAAAATAGTTAACAGGAATTGGTATTTATGAAATAAGGGAACAAGTAATGATTGCCCATGATGGCAGCGCTGTGGGGAAATAGTGCTTTGACAGCAGTTCCATAGGCTTTACTTATGTGTATCATATGCTATGTAACATATATTGATCACATTATTGAGTCTCACGAATTATTGTAATTAATCGTAAAGTAATTTTTTGCAAAGTAATGTTGATATATAGAAAGTATTGTGTCACTTGTTTTCGCAAGACTTTAGGTCAAATGATATAAATCGAAACTGTTTTATATATACAGAATTTCAATTGGAAATCGATTCAGTAAGTTTTTATTTTAAAATTTGAATTATTGAAGTGTTTTCATTAAGGTATTTTGTGAAGTTTGTGTTACAACTTGTCATTTAATAGTATATGTAAATTTAATATAAAATTCTGGTCTGTCACTGCATGTGACTTCTATTATTTGTTCATGGCAACCATGAAAAGTAATACAATAATCTGACAAAGTTTGTCGTGAAGTAGTGGCACTTAGTCGCGGGCCCCACAGCGCCGGCGGAGTCCCGGCGCCGGTCATCTCCAGCGAGCTCTGGCATTTATAACTATGCACTGAATGATCCTATCGCAGTTGGCTGTGACCTTACTTAGGACGTCGGCTGTTATAAATGACAGCACCATATTTAACATATTTATAGAGTAATTTAATTAGACACTATGATTATCGTATTCTATCTCAAATAATCGATTCTATATTAGTTTTTAATGAATTGTGTAGTATACTTTCGGTATGGCGTATCAGAGTTCTATAGTTTGTCGCAGCGGGCCCGTTAGTTTTGCCGCTTTACAAAATGATGCTGAGGTGTTTACGTGTTAGTTATATATATTCTTATGAAATTTACATAACCTGTGAAGATTTTTCTTCGAAGGCCGGTAAAGCGCCATGTTGGTTTTGTTTCAAAACATCGGCGCAGAAATGAAAAGCAAAATAATATGTATATTTTATCTATATTAAGATAAGCTGTTTCATCTTCAGTGGCCAACCTGGACAAATCCAACAATGTTAAAGAATTTAATGTTTATTACCAGACGTAATTAATGATCTCATTAAAGGTCTGACTGGCACAGCTGAATCGCTTAACAAATTATAAAGAAACCAAAATGGCGGTATATCAAAACTTCCCCTTTCTACCGTACTATTCTTGTAAGATACAAAATTATTATTTTGAATTCTGAGAGAATACATTATGTATTTATTGATATTTGCCTTCACGCGTTAACTTAGAATATTAAAATATTGTCATATTTGATATTAAAATATTATGAAATATATAATATTAAAATATTGATAAATATTTGTCAGAATTTTCTAGAGCGGCAAAAACCAATGACGCAGCTATATTTTTATGTATATGCACTATTATATGTTAGTGAATGTTCCTGATAAAATAGATTATAATTATCTGAACAAATACTTGGACCGTTTTAATTTTAATTGTGTGTCTTGATTCATTAACACTGACTGCAGCGCTCATATTAGTTCGGATCAACATTGCGGGAGGCGGCACTAAACGGGAGCTTGTGGCTCTAGACTGTTAATGCGTCTACAATTCACTGAAATATTGTATTTTTAGCATCTGTCTATCCGTATTAATCTCGGCCTCCAGTTGTGTAGCGCCGACGTAACTAAAACACTTGTGTTCGCCCGTAATCCATACAGATGTGTACATACACACAGGTGTGTACAAGCCTTACACAGCATTACACAGCAGTGTTGAACGCCGCAGTGAAAGTGTTAAGAGAGCAGCTTTTATTAGTAGATGCCTATGTTTTAGTGGGTCGATGTTGCTTGTGTCAATCGTGTTGGTTCGCCGCGGATGTAACATCTTATAATTATAATTAGAAAAATACCATGTTTTTAAGACATTTTGATTTCAATGGACATTTTAAATTCCTGTATAGATTTGATTTTACGTGCACGTGCATTCTGTTGAGTATGTTTAAGCTCAATGTTTTATAGCTATAAATACTACTATAGTTTTTAAAATTTCAACGAATCTGTACATGTAATATATATATTTAATTTGTCCACATGTAAACTGTATCGCAACAGGAAGTTGCTTGCCTGATTTGTTTTCAATCATTTTAATTATTTACAGGCTGTTCAAAATGACACATTTTATTTCGAAAAGGCTTTATTTTTAGATATTTTGAACGTTAATGGAAATAAATGTATTCTTTTGAAAAATTTTACATGTAATGTTATTCTAAATATAAATGAAGTATAAATAAGAATACGGGCAACTTAAATTCAGTCAAACATTAAATTTTAATAACGCTTACCAATTTATTAGTTAAAAAGTTTAATTGAAGGTTACACATTGTATACTTAACATGCAAAGCGACACAATAACAGAGTACATAAATACTTAGCTCAGAACATAAATCTAAATTAATCATTGGGTTGTTCCCTTCCCGGTTATCGAATTGAAGACCCTCTGCGTATCAGAGCGATATGCGGCACCATTTAAACACTATTCTTATCCTTATCAAGACTCCCAAAATTTATGCCAAAAATCACAAGAATATTTTGGAAATTGGTAAACATTTTTTTTGGAAAAATGGTTGATGTTAAATAAAATATCAAATTTTCCTACCATTTCTCAGTGTTTGATCCAAATTATTCAACAATCATTAGAATTCTTCAAAATAAATAAAGTTAACATAAGAATTACTCGTTTTCGTAGTACAGAATTTAAAGTTAACAATACGTTCTTGTGTATATCAAATGCTGACGCTAGTACTTACAGTATCTGGTATATTTCTATAATGGTATAATGTAATCATGTTAAATGTTTCGTCAACTATACGCCGGCATTGACCCGTGGCACGTCATGGCAAACACTTCTAAAGAGATCGCCATAATGCAACCTGTTGCATGGCGACGAAACCCTTGAGACTGGCACGTCTCAATCAGTTTCAATGCATTGCGCTGTTTTTGATTGGTTGGTGGTCAGTCGATTGGTTACCGCACTGAACGAATGATCCGGGCTGGCGTGTCGTTGGTGGACCAGCCACAGCAACAAGTTTCATGCCACAGCCAGCCACAGCATCACAGTCTTGTGTATCAACGAAATAAGTGCTAAGGACTTATAAGATAATATGGTTTGATAGCGCCGTTAATATATTAGATCGGGTCGGCGTTGCGGAACTAAACTGGAGATTTATTTTCTGAACTGGTCATGAGCCGAAAAATCACTGAAATATTGTATTTTTTGGCATCTGTAAATCACCTACGAATACGCTCACGTAATGTCCGCTCCCAATCTTGTAGCGCCGATATGAACAGCACTTCGCTTGTTAATTGTACAAATTTGTACGTATAACACAAGTGTGCACGAGCCGTTAGCGCGTTGCGCCTTGTAATATATGATAGTGTTGTACGCCGCAGGAAAAGGGTTAACATCGTATTTATAAATAATTTCGGCATATAATCGTCTTGCCTGTTGTGTCCCAAATCAGAGACCGCTTTTAACAATAAGTTTTCAATGTAGAGCGATTTTAATGTTAGGCGTGTCTAGTTAATAAATCGGGCGTTACTTTGCGGAAATCCATACTATTAAGTTGTTGTTAAAAATCACTTTCAACAATCCGCCACCACAATGGATATCCACTATAAAAGGCCGGCAGTCCGACGAAAATGTTACCGATTAACCATCGCATAGTCAACTTACCGGGATGATGCTCCGTTTTGGGGCGAAACACGTGTTAGTACCAATATGCGTAATTGTATATATTTTTAAACACATCACGTTTTCCTATCCTCATAGAGCATGCTTTGAAATATATACCATTACAAATTGTAGTGGCGGATTGTTGCAAGGTAGTTTTTAACAACTTAGGCGTGTCTATAAACTAGAATTGTTAATAATAATAGCCCAAGGTATTTTCGTACACTAGTATTCTTCATTGAATCAATATTATAATTGAAGTCTTGTAAACTCGATATTAAATTTTCATTGCCATTTAACACGTATTTGATGTATAAATATAATTTATACATTTTATATTATGATATTAGTTTAAATACTAGTGTTATTTCGGTTAGAATTATCGTTATGATGCGCCTACATTAGTTTTTGATGCACTTCATCTAAGTATAGCTTTGTTTATTATCAACATTTGTGCTAAAATGCTTGTAAAGGTGGTTATCGTAACCAGTAATTATGTTTGGTCATAGCTCACTTCGAAAATAATAAAGGATGTATAATATACCTATAACCAGACCAGAAATACAGTCTACACTGTCTACGCAATTTGAGATACCTACATTAAAAATTATATTCCGTGTTTTTTCACGGTGTGGCCTGAAGTTATGCCACTGGTGCAATGTTATCCAGAATTACTATTGAAAAAATAGTTAAAAAACACGCTTCTGTAAAAATCCAACTAAAAAAGTATAAATAATAACTGAAATGATGAAGACGATCACTGAAAAAGCACCCCACGCTAATTTTTCATCGCTATTTCTTGTTTTTATTTAATTATATTTTAAGTAAGATTTTTATAAAAGTGTTTTTTTTATTTATTTTTTACTAGTATTTATTTTTCATTCTTTTTCATATTATTGCATTGTCATCCGTTCTTGATACGTGTGCAGTTTCAAATTAATCAGACATCTAGAAATTGGTGAAAATTATGCTCAAAGATTCCATTACATACATACATACAACCCAAGTTAATAAAAGCGTGTTAATAAAAAGTAAACAAACTGAAAACAACTTAAATAATAGGAAAGATTAGATGTTTGTCACTGGTTGCTGATTTAGGCGCATCATGGCATATATCGTCGGATTGTTATTTTATAAGGTTCCGTGGTAATCTTCGTATATATAAGTAATTATATACACATGTAAGGGCTAAATAAGTGTATCTACACCATGACAATACTGCAACTAGTAGTACCGTAGATGTTTACAGTTCGTACAGTTTTAAAAAAAATTTGTAATATAATAATCGAGTACCACCATGCGAATGTGGCTTTGTTGTGAACGAATGGATTGTTTTCATGTTTTCATTCAACACTTTCCCTGCGGCTACAACACTGCTGTGTAATTCTGGGCGCGACGCGCTTGCGGCTCCTACAAACGTGTGTTGTAGCGACAAATTTGTATGGATTACGGCCGAACTAAAGTGTTGTTTTTACGTCGACGATAGAAGACTCGGGGCGGACATTACGTCTGTGTATTCGTAGATGATAAACAGATGCTAAAAATACAATATTTCAGTAATTTGTCGGAGTATCTTCAGTATAATCAAATAAGCTCCAGTTTAGGACTGCCTCCCGCAATACTGACCCGATCATACATATTCGCGCCGCAGGGTAAGTGTTAAGGCTAAACGATAAAATGCAAATCTGGCTTTTGTGAACGAATGTAAACAATTTTTTGTTTCATTTCGAGCCATAAGTTCATGCCACAATCTCAGAAACCTAGTATTTACCTTTATACTTTGTATTTGATTGAATAAATGATTCCTTATTAATGAAGGAATATTGCTTCAATTTTTGCAAAGTTTTTGTATAACGTCCTCCATTCCCGTTACTGTTCCGAAATGTTAACTTTCGAGGTAAAATAACCGTGTTTTTAAGGATGGTAGTGAGGCCATTGTTCAAATACTATATTCCTTATCCCTATCCGATAATGCCACTGTTATTTCAAAACCAATCTTCACCCTACTTTATTGAATTATGGAATATAACAGATACAAATAGAACTGTTTTAAGCCAAGTAAGAACTTCGATCATATAAAAAATGATGTCAAAAATCTTAAAAAAAAACCGTTTAAAAATCTACACTATTAAATGATTTTTTAACGGTAATTCTTAATAAATTATAGAAATATTTTACTATTTAAAAGTCGTTAACATGCATAAATTCTATTCCTTATGTAAGGTTAAGGTTAGTTAAAGAGCTAATTTTGGTAAATACAGCTGTAAGAGCAGTTAGCATTGCCTTGCTATCGATGATTTGTCAATTCTATCGTGATCTACAAAACTAGTCTCAATATTGCTATCAATGTTGTCGTAACTTTCAATATTATCGATAATATCTATCGATTAGAGCAATAATTGGACGTAGATTATCAAAAAGGATCCAACCCACAATATGACCGAAAATGAGTTAAGTATACCAAACTACTCG
>DWON01006397.1:0-13896 GCA_018251015.1 Phocides pigmalion okeechobee
GCTACGCCACCAACTAAAATAAATTTGAAGGAAAGACATTACACAAATATTTAACTCATTTTGAGTCATGAGAATGGCGCCATCTGTCGAAAATTAGTCGTACCAACTCAGAAACCTTCGTGGGCTCATGCAAGACAACTTTGCTAAAGATCATCGCATGAGCAAATGCATAGTTTACAATTCTATCAAGGACATACAGACAAACATTCATTTTTATATATCATACACACACAGGACTGAAACCCTTTCCACTGCAGCTTACGAACATAAGTATATAACTTCAAACAGAACTGAAGACCTCCTTTGCAACCAATGAATATTAAGTATAATTTCACTGAAGTCATTTAGCTGTAACGTATGGATATTAGGGTATAGCTTTAAACAGTACTGAAGTCTTTTCCGGTGCAGCCTTTAGATAATAAGTAACTTCCAACAGGACTGATGTCCTTTCTTTCAATGAACTGCCAACGACTCGTAAAGTGCTTTGTTTTGAAGAGGCGGCGAAGCTCCGAAAACCTTTTCTATCTTTGAAAATGTCATTTACAAATAATAACTTATATTCATATCAAACTATTGTTCAAATATCATAGCCAGTCGAATGAATTATGATAAGCCATGTTTTTCTATTGTCGTCCTTATTGAGAATATAATATAAGGTACATTAACAAATGTTTGACGAGATTTGCATAATCCGTGTCGTTGTATTATAAACTTTATGTCTATAGTAATAGGATATTTATCAGAATGGCGGTATAAATGCGTAGGATGGCCCACGCAAGAAATTCTGATGATCAGGATGAGAAATTAATTTTGTATAGTCAGCGCGCTCGGCGTTCTAATAAACACTAACCTGAGACCCGTGGCTTTGCTTGTGTTAGAAATTTTTAAATCGGAGTTGGGTATCTCATGTCATTCTACTGAAATATCACTACATATTTATCAAAGTCGCCCCGTCAGAAATTAAAAAGCTACGTAACGGATTTTAATGGTGTTTTCGCCATTAGTAATTTTTGGGGAAGGTTTAGATTAGGAATTTTACAGAAGTCATATCTGAACCGAATTTGGTTACAGTTATTTAAATTTAGTTTGTCGGAATCGTAACCGGAACCGGATTTGGAGACGGAACCTGATATCTCTAGTTTACATATAAGTGGAATCAGGCCTTTTTAGTCAGTTCTGTTTTAGGGGCACGCTAATTCTCGAAAATGGTAATTCCATATTTTTTGTATTTGGATAATTTTGACCAATTAAAAAATCAACATCTATATGTCTATCTTCGGTTTTGTTACTCTACAATAATACAAATTAAAATAAGAGGGTGACAGGAAAACAAAAAGTTGCCCTAAATTATGTGGCCCTTCATAAATTCATTATGGCACCCGCACACAATACACCCGCATACTGTGCTCTATGGCCTAAATTTGGTTAAAAATAAATATTTAATTTTTAATTTACCGGCTGTCTGACGAAGCCGTGTAGTCTGTCTTCACTGCTCTTCGACGAGTCGTATTTCTTTTTGTTTTTAATAAATAATTACACAAAACGCTTCCCTAATTGAAGAGGCGCCTTCGCATTAAATTAGCAGAAATGAACTTCAAAATCGAGTTCGACACCAACAAAGAGGTAACTACAGGGAATTAGCATTGAAAATTAAGCTCTATTTTGATAGAATTAAGTCAGGTATTCCAATGAGAAGTAGCACAAGATGGCGTCCTCGAGTTCCTTTATTCCTTTTTCGATTTCAAATACTCCGCCGGCATTCCCGCGTTCGCTCCATAGGGTGGAATGAGTGAGTGTGAGAGAGAGGAGAGATAGTGTGAGGGAGATAGTTGGTTATTGTATTCCAATTGGAGACACAGAGTTCTCTGTGCTCCATAATGTAGTTCAAATATCGAGTATGAGCCTTACACAGCAGAATTGTGCTGTCGGATAGTTACATTGAAACTGGGTACGTTTTTATACTCATTTAAATAGTTCTCGGCGTGAAGCTGTTCATCGTAGAAGTTAATATTGTACTTGGAACACTACAAATTGTACAGAAATTATTTGTAATTTAGCCGCAATTAAAAAATGTTTCGTTGTAACTTGCAACTCGTATGTTATTTGACACAAAAAGCGTAGAAAGGAACTTTGTTGCAACAATGTTTCATTGTAGGTACTCGATCAATGATTTCCAGAGTGATGTCTGGGGAGAGATTTTGATGTACAAAATGTTACGAGTTACGAATTAATGAACTTTACGAGAGATATAATTACAAGCACGCAAAAATGGAGCTGGAAATCAATTTTTGGATTTCCCATGACGATTTAGTAGATATATTTCTAATTTCGTATGTAGTTTACAATGATTATAACACACATATAAGTTTCTAAATAACGAAGGAGGCTTCATTTTGTTCTCGCTGTAAAATATCTTCAAGTTTTTATTACACTGAATTGTTACACGATTTAAAACAATTTTCATTGATTATATTGTGTTTATGCATACACTCTTTGTGGTCCTCGTGGGGCTTGGCAACAAACATTGTTCCCGCGATAGTAAAAGTAATAACAATTATAAAAATATCTTTGAATTTCATAGCAACTAATTATAATATAAGCAATTCTAAAGTAAATTGAAAAGTTTGCGAGTTTATTTATTATAAATACTTTACATAGCTGCTGTGGACTAAGCATGTCACCTCTGTAAGTGTAACTGGCGATCACAAATCTCCAATCGAAAACATCAAAATCAAAAAAAATCTAAATATTTTGGAACATAGATAATTTATATAGATTTATTAATTCCAGATCCACAACAGCTGTCGGAATAAAACCAGAAACACTACAGAGAAGTGATTGTTAAGAGATATTATTGGTTCCTTTCCATCAGTACAGATCTACCTTCATCTTGGTATGTTTTTCAAAACATATTTCTTTTCAACAGCATGCCTTACTATATCTACAGAACAATTATTTATAATAATTATTATGCTTTGTATTTACCGATTATTTTCATTTTCAGGTGCGGGTTACCGTAATGACGACGCGTGTCTACAGGAGTATTTCGTTGATTATGTAAACCAAATATTTTATATATTTACATAATATATTTAGCGTTTGCCGGCTACACTTTGAAGCGAGGCGACCATCTTAGTCCTCAGGAGTAGCAACGTATCTACGTCCGAGGTTAGACAGGATTTCAGCCGTGTTTGTGATGGTACGTGGATGTCTATGGGCTGCGACTTCTTAACATCAGGTGGTTAGCATGCTCGTTTGCTAGTCTTCTCACATAAAAAAATCAAAGTAGATTCTTACTGAACTCTTTTTGAACGTCTATAAACTACCACCAACTGTTAAGGTATTTCGTTTTGTAGAGGAGGCCGCGTAACTCCGAAACACATCTTTATCTTTGAAAATATCAAATTTACAAATATTAACTTCAATTATGGAGTGGAGCTAAATCCGTTTCAGACCAGTTGATGAATAAATTACTTAAATGTATTATTTAAGTATTCTAAGTAAAATATTTTTACACAGTGTTTGTTTAAAACCAATTTAAACTTTTCAAATCATATCAATCAAATCAAATATTTTTTTATTTGCATGAACAAGGGTACAAAAGTGTTATTACATAATTAATTAGTTCCGCCAAGTTCCACCGATCAAGGCATGCAAAATTTACAAAATTATTAATTAAATTTATTAACAACAATATAATTATAGTTATGAGTATTCGTCAATTACATTACAAACATGTCGCATTATTAAAAATAAAAATTCTGGTAGATTTGTGAGCTAATCTGGCATTTTATGGCAGTAGTATTGTGGATCGGTTAGAAGACCTAAGTCTATGAAAGGACAAAGGTTTCCTCTGTATTTTCTACCTATAATGATAAGTGAGGAACTGTTCTACCTAGTGCTTGCGTCACCCTTTCTCTGCCGCACGACTCGTCGAATTTTGAGATTTCATCCGCATCAACTGAATTCGCAGTTCCTCCACAATTTGGTTTGCGTGTGTTTTACCACGTACGTGCAAGATAATGACCTTCCTCCCAAAGTCCCTGAACTTTATGGGACTCTTTAAAAAAGGTGCAGATAGAGTTCTCCTGCAAAGCCGGTGATGCAGCAAAACTTCTGGTTTTGCAAATGTCCGTATGCGCCAATGACTGCTTTCCAATGTGTGGCCCATCTGCCTTTTCGATAGGCTAGTTTACATAAAAATGCTATAACTATGTAAATAATTCTGGTAATAATTTCGTTTATTTATCTAATAAGTAAAACAATGAAGTGAAAAGAAGTAATGGCGTCGAACTATGAATTTTTGTTATCCAAGACTTCGGACGTACCTGGGATTGGTAACTCCACCACCGTTGGCGTCACCACATCGCCAACGGGGGCAGAGTTCCTGCACCTAGATGCGCGTTTCTACATTATACTGAAGATAGAACAAGAAAGAAGTGAATCAAGAAGAAAGAAGAATGTAAAGGAGATCTAGTTAGATCTAGAATATCTGTATTTTTAATTAACATTAGTTAGCTGTATCAACGTGTCTTATAATAAACGTCGTACTTACTTTAAATGTTACTAGTGTTGTAATAAATAATGATTGAAACCTTAAAATACTAAGTAATTTCTCGTCCTTAGTAAGTTAGTCGTCCAAAAGTACGTACAGAATATTTTCTTCTTTTTTAATTATATGTTATGGTACACTTCAAGCAAGATCTCTATGCACGACGTCAGGCGAGAGGTCACTCTTGTTTGAGATTTTACGTCAATGCCAATGTAGAGACCATTTAACGTCAGGTGGCCTGCATGCTCGTTTCACTTTTCCAACATAAAAAGCGCGCATTTCTAAGTGGTCGCTACCGCACATGAACATCCCATAACCGATTCAAATTAGATTACTGTCTGCAAAATTATTTTTGGATATTATTATCATGTAAATTTTATGTAGGATGGAAAAAACTAGATGCCAGGGCGAGGTTTTTGATCTGTGTGTGAAAGAGGAGGAAGGGATAGGGTCTATGATTTGTCTATGCGTGTGGCTTGAGAAAGAAGAAAAAGACGTTGATTTTGTAAGACTGACGGTAAAAATTAAACAAGAAGTGTAATTGTACGGTTGATAAGAGTTTATTCTACACCGAATTTCCACATATCGCTACATCAAAACAAAAATGCCACAACGCGAATAGACCTAATTTTACAGGAGAGCCATTTAAAGTTTTCAAAATCTGTTCTTGTATAATTGCTCAAAACAATTGCTTAAAACTGATAATTAGGTGTTATACACTGGTAGAAAGATATTTTATTCTGCTTTTAATGGTTGATTCGGATGTGACCGACAAAATTTGAATTTTTACAATAAAAAGGATTTTGAATATTTTTGATTTGTGCCCATTTTGTTTTAAAGTAGCGATATATTTGTTTATAAATGTGTTGTATTAACTTTTATTATTACTTATGAGTCGGATTTCAACACTTTTACTGCGGGATACACAAAAACTTGTACAGACTTGTATTCGCACAAGTAGTATGCAAGTCGCATGCGCGTGATACAAAATAAATCACAGCCATTGTTTCCCGCAGTTTAGCTGTCAAGTAGATCAATTTCAATAATTACATGGAATAGGCCATAAAATAGTATAATTTTTATCATGTATCATCTATATCATGTACAATCATCGTACATATTCAAATTTATAACAGACCTTTTTTATTTTTTTTAAATATACTTGTACGTGTTTATTTACATATTAATTGTAATAATTAAGTCCTTAGAACTAATTATAATAAAAACCTAACCTAAACCATCTAAAAGAAGGCCGTGCCTATATGACTTGATGCCAAGAATGCTAGCCACAATCCTGCATTGAATAGAGATCGTAATTCTCTGCGCGAGATATGATCCAGCCCTCTCACTGGCAGCATCGAACAAACATGGGACTAATTGTTTCAAAATCTTTGAATTTTAATGTTTTTTTTATTGCGAAAGAGTAAGAAACGGGCATGCAGGCCACCTGGTGTTAAGTGGTCACTGCAGCCCATGGACAACCACGTCCAATATCGAACAGAACAGAAGTTCTATTTAAGGATGGACGCGGATGAGATCCTACGTTTGAGGACTAAGATGGTCGCCTCCAATAACGTGTATCCGGCAACCACACCTCCCCAACCAAAACACAATAGAGCTCTAACGGCCCTACCACCTCTTAATTTGATAAGGATATTCATAAATAGGTAATGACAATAAACAAATTATTTGGCTATAAATGAAACACGATAAATTCTAACAATTTATTTATTTAACAACATCTATCAGAGTTAAAAAAAAATAAAGTAGGTATCCGTTTATAAAATGGAAATATTGGCAAAGCGTAATTAGGAACTACAAAAGGGCAGATATTATTATTTACAAAACATTTCTGAGACTGGGTACGGTTAGATTTAATTTAACGATACTCTTCTGTGAGTATTAGGAGACATCCATTGAGAACGTCAGGCGGTCTTTTGAAACTCCTACCCCTTGGTAAGACTAAGTTCACTGAAATATTGTATTTTTAACATTGGTGTAACAGACGTAGTATTGCGGTGCCAACGTCAATATAGAATTTGTGTTCGTCCGTATGCAACAGGAGTACGAGCCGCAAGCGCGTCGCGTCAAGAAATACGGGCGATCTTTCGAACCCCCTACCGCTTGGTGAGACGAAACATTTGACAAAAATCTTTCTCCCTTGTACGTACTGCGTATCTTGCGTACCGTACTACGCGCGTACCTTCGCGTATTTGCAGTGTAAATACGTTATACACTACCCATAATAGAAGGAATATGCTTTACCTAACACTTCAACTGCGGGAAATAAGACTGCTGTGTTTTACTTTGCGTAGCGCGTGATATGGCTTGCACACAGCTCTTCTGTTCATACAAAGTAGAAGCTTACGGGTAAACATAAGTGCTGTGTTTACGTCGGGCTTACAAAACGCGGACAGAACAGCTGCGTATTCAAATCCGCTACACGGATGCGGACAAACACAGGTAGGTATGTGAATCGTCCGCGCATCTCCAATCTAGAGAAATGATCTCCAGTCTAGTGCCGCCGCCCGCAACGATGAATTGATACGCCCATACGTAATCTATTAACGTCCCTTTTATATTAATTATACTTACAATTAACATCAATATTAATAGATTTACATAAATCCCTTCAGCGCACGTTTATTAGCGCTGAGAACAACCATCTATAAGCGCACCCACGAATGTTATCTTAAATTCGTTAATTCGAAATGTTGACTGTCCATGTGTAGTCCCCTTTAGACTCTACGTGACCTTAATCTAACGCGTACCTTCAAGGAAATAGAGGTTTTATCAAATTCATTAATTTATTATCATTTATATTATTATTAATTTATTACAGTCACGTGACTTGATATTTTTATCATCAGGTTGAAAAAAAAAAAGATTCAAGATTAACGGTTGAAACGAAAACCTCGTGACAACGTGACAACGTAATCACGTGACATTCATGTACAACCTCTATTTCCCCGGCAACACTTACCTACACACATTCAATAGTTAAATTAACCGTTACAATTTACTTTACATTACATAGCAACCCATACAGTGGTTTATATATATACCTATTTATCATAGAGATAATCCACATTACAGTAACGAGCCAGTGGTTCCCAAACTGACGATCAAAAAGAAAAAGATATTATCTTTTTTATCATAAACAGTACAACAAAACAATAAAAGAAAATACCATGATTATTTTCCAAATTATTTATTGTTTCCTAATTATTTTTCACTAATATTGTGACTAAGCTAACTGTGAGAATTATTTTTAACGATAAAATTACATTTTAAAAATAAATGATATTGAATTTATCATTAGTGGTCTATAAAACCCTTATACACAGGCATAATACGTCAGACGTAAACCACGCAAACAATTTCAAATGAAACCATTTATTTTGCTACATTTTATTTGAAGAGGAGGAATTTAAATAAATTACATTAGACATATTTAAATTCTACCTCTATTACATATAAAGATTTCATGTGTATACTTCCAATTCACAATATTTGTAGTTTTTTTTTTAAGCAACTACATAATCCAAATCCAAGGAATATGTATGTATAAAAGATAAGACTTTGGGAACCACTGGCTTTGACGATAAAATCTAATCATCTATAATAAAATACACTATTATTAATGTATCAATTATTCAATATATTACAGAAGACCTAAGAGCTACGTCTGGGCTGAGAGGGAAACCTGATTCTGGCGTCGAAGCACTATTTATACCTTCATTAAATATTACTATGATGGCATCTCTCCACTGCGTTTTCCGCAGGGCTGTTTACGACGCTTACCTTGTACATACGATAATAGATGAGGGTTTTGTATCCTGATTATTTAAATTCTATACGTGACATTTTTACTGAGAAATGTATGAAAAATATTTATTATGTTATAAATATAGTTTTAAAATTTAAAACCTATGGCTAAAATATTAATTATGTCATTAATTAATGCCTTCAAATTAACGTTTCATTTGGGACGTTTCAAATTATCCATTATTCTATTTCCGATTTCAAATTTAAAATAAATACCATCCAATATTTGTGAATAAATGTATTTACATTATTAACACTTCCCCTGCGGCTACAACACCGCTGTGTAACACTGGGCGCGACGCGCTTGCGGCTCCAACACAAATGAGTTGTACGGAAAAGTCTGTATGGATTACGGGCGAACAAAAGTGTTCTGTTTACGTCGGCGCTACAAAAGGGGGCGGACATTACGTCTGTACTAGACTGTACTAGAGCTGTTACTGTTTCCTGTACACTGGATGCGCCTAGCATTTAGATGCTGTGCTGTGTATTCATAGATGCTCCTTAGGTAGCATCTATGAATACACAGACGTTTCCGCTCGCAGTCTTGTAGCTCCGACGTAAACACAGCACTTATGTTCGTCCGTAATCCATACAGATTTGTACGTACATCATAGATTTGGACCAAGCGCAGGCGCGTTACGCCGCACAATACCGCACAATACAGCATTTATGTATCCCGCCAAGATAGTGTTAAGTCCCATCTGATCGTACTTAGATGCGTTGCTACTTCTGAGAACTACGATGGTCGTCTCGTTTGTAAGTGTAGTCCGGAACCACACCTCTCCAAAGAAACACAATAAGCTTTACGGTTTATAAGAGTGGTACCTCCCCGACTGAACTGGTAATATACCACCTTTAAAACATCCACTTATCATCAGGTGGGCTGAATGTTTGATTATACATTATTAAATCGACAGGACAATGTAATTTAAAACGCCCATAGACTTTAATAATAACTTTGGGAAACAAAGTAATATTGAAAAGACAAAAATCTTAATGTTTAAATATTTTACAGGCATTAAAATAAACAATAATAAAGCGAGAACTATTAAATATTTGTATTTTAGATAAAATTACCATTTTTCTGTAAATCTGAACGTAGTGCTGTATACAACTAAAAATACTGCACCTTTACGACGATAAAGACCTGAATAACCAATAATAAAAATGTTATTTTGTAAAGTGTTAACACTTTGACTGCAGCGCGCATATTAGATGGAGTTAGGATCGCGGGCAGCCCTAACTAGAACTCTTTTCTCTAGACGGAAGATATGCCGATAATTTACACAACTATTGTATTTTTAGCATTCGTAAAACATTTACGAATACACAGACGTTGTTTCCTCTCGCATTCTTGTAGATCCGACGTGAAAATAACACTTTTGTTGGCCCTTAATCCATACAAATGTGTCGCTACAGGTGTATGGGAGCCTTAAGCGCGTTGCGCCTAGAATTACCCAGCAGTGTTGTAGCCGCAGGGAAAGTGTTCCTACATCCCATCAGCCTTTACGCGACCACTGCTGGACATAGGCCTCCCCTAGATGGCGCCACTCTGACCGGTTCTGTGCCTGCATCCAGCGGTTCCCCGCTATCCTTATCAGGTCGTCGGTCCACCTGGTTGGGCGACGCCCTGTGCACGTATTGCCTAGACGTAGCCACCCGAGGACCTTTCTGCCCCGTTAATAATTAATCAATACCACGCGTGTATAAATATTTGTTTCCGCGGATTTCTTCGGGAATAAGTCCGTAATGCGTCCGTGCGTTGCAGATATCCAGACGACGGCGACTGCTTTCCATCTAACGATCCGTCGATATTATAAATATAGAATCATAAAGCTCTAATCCGTCGTCAAAAAGTTTGTGTTATGGTTGAGATGTGCAGTTGCTACACCTACAAGCGCCGATCATCTCAGTCCTCAGTAGCTGCAACGCATCTATGTATGTATGTATATTTCTGACAGGACTTAACTCCTGTTGGAGGTGGATGTACATGGACTGCACATCTTTTAACGTCAGACGACCTGCACACTTGTATGGTATACTTCCAATAAAAAAAGTATCAGAAACCCGTTTGGTACATTTCCAGCATAAAAAAATGTTTTTTTTTTATTCAAAATCAAACTAAAAATCTCATTTTAAAAATAGGTCTTTATCATATTAAAGGTGCGATATTCTGGCATTCACCATAAGTGTAATGTAACCTCTACCTCTCAGTACCATTAAGAACGATTTATATTTTATTAATAATAATAGATATATAATTATTATGGAGTACATGTATTTATGTGCCCGTTATCTTTCGAAATTTTAAATATAATTTAATTATTATAATTTAATATAAATTATGCCAAATAAAGAAAATATTATATTTACAAAACAGGTTAAAATCGCTGTGTTTTTTTTATCTGTATTTATACATCCTTTAATATTTTTAGTCAATGCAAAACGTTTTACGTTGTTCATTTCAGTTATGTGGTTAATACCAATATGGAAAGTAGGTAATGTAATTGAACAAAGCCCTTCTTAAGGTAAGCCGCATAACAGGAATTGTAGAAGAGGACTACGAAGTCCTTGAAAGTGTAATGTATAAAGTAATTATCTAAATAATCCGCTTAGTTATCAAGGTTTCATAATATTTTTTGCACTCTGTTAAGCGGCTTATCATTTCGAAGACTCCGCTCAATTACAATAACATTACCTTGGGTTTAAATGCATTGACAATAGAAACACCAAAGACTAACAAATTCGTACGGAATTTGTTAGTCTAACTTGTCTACTATTTTCTGGTTTCGTATCAGAGTGAGCTTATGTAACAGCATTGGTACAGTTATGTGGGTTTGCAGCCCAACTGATGTTTCGAAGTGACTGCTCCAAGACATTTTCAGTATAAAGCCTTTAAATATACGAATATATTCACTTAGTTCCCAATTATAAAATGAGTAATTCACAGTGACAAAGAGGTTTCACTTATACAGTGTGTTCTTTTTTAAACTAGGTAAATATGAGGGAATCTTTAACAGATACAAACAAAAATTCGTATGAAAGAGTTTTTGACAAATTCTAGTAATTTCTGGTGTCTGGATTTATTTTTAACTCATATTGTTTCAATTGGAAACAAATAAACCACATAAAGCCGAATCTCATAAAAACATGACTCATTTCTACTGAAAATATCGACTAATTCAAAAATAGTGATGTATTTAGTTATTAAAAAAAGAGAAAACAATTCCAAAAAGTTTGTCTTAATCTGTATATAGTTCAATATTTTAACATAAAAAACACTCTGTATACACATAAGGCTAGTATATATTTTATATACGAGCTTAGAGATACCAAATGGGAATTCTATGCATTAAGATGATGATGATGATGATGATACAATGATTCCATAATGATTAGTTTCCGTTTATATATTCAGGGTACTTATACAAATAAATACAAAGTTACAATAGGTTGGGGAAAAAGAAACCATTATTTTCTGTTAGATGGCTCACCAATTATACTTATCTCTTGAAACAAATCGATATCTCGTAAATAATCGATATCTTGCGATGTATCGATTAAATAGTACATCGGCTTTGATCCTGTGGGCTAAAGTTGATCTGAAGAAATGATGGCAAACAAAGCTAGGCAAGGAAAAGGCAATATTTTAAAATCAGTCATAATATTGGGCTCTGGTCCTGTTGGCTACGGCTGAGCGGGAAGAAAAAGCAGGCGGAAAAGGTCTTGGTATTCTTTTAAAATCACTCATTGATAATCGTGTGTTAGAATCATTTTTTTTTTCAAAAATGGAAGTCAAAAAAAGAAAAATAGATCTCAAAAGAGGATTGCGAAAATCTATTACTCGATTCATCGCCATTAGGGACAGTATGTCTATGAGAGTGACTATATCTGTTACCCTTAAATTGTCAAAAAATATAGAATAGAACTATGTTTATTTGATAAAATCGATGATCATAAATCATATTAAATAAATCCTTGCAGTTTACATAAAAACAATGAATTAATTTTTCCCCAACCTCATATTAATATTAATAATAACAATTAAAGTTAAATACAATTTTCGATCGACAACTCAAAATTAGGAAACAAAGGGGGGTATCTTAAAAAAATTGGCACCGTTTCGCACAAATACAAAAATAGAAATAAAAACAACACTGACCTACCAAAATGGACCATGGGTGTAATCTAGCAGCGCTAGGGTCCGAGAGAAATGATACAATACGTCAAATGAGCAACAAGGCATCGCCATCTATCGATATTAACACTTTCCCTGCGGCTACAACAGCACTTATGTTCGCCCGTAATCCATACAAATGTGTCGGTACAACACAGGTGTGTAGGAGCCGCAGGGAAAGTGTTAAAAAATTAATGAGAGTAATATTTTCACGTGCAAGATGTAGAATGAGCTTCCCTCTGATGTATTCCCTGAACGCCATGTCATGGAGTCCTTCAAAAAGAATGCAAAGTGAGCTGAGCTTGCAAAGCTGGTGATGAAACTCCTCTGGTGTTCCAGATGTCCATGGACAATGGCGACTGTCCATCAGATGGCTAACACTATGTAAACCCAATGTTCAATTTTGTAAGGAGTTCAAAAAGAGTGCAAAGGGAGCTCTCTTCTAAAAAGTTTTCGATGAATCGACTCCTCTGGTATTCCAGATGTCCATACACGACGATGAATGTCCATCAGATAGCTAACACTATAAACCAAATGACCAATTTGGGAAGGAATTCAAAAAGAGTGCAAAAGAGAACTCTCTTGCAAAGCTGATGATGAAGCGTCTCCTTTGGTCTTGGAGTTGTCCATAGACGACGATGACTGTCCATCAGATAGCTACCTCTATGTAAACCCAATGTCCAAATTGGTAGGTCGATGAAAACAATGATAACTTAACGAACGAAAATAATGATAGATTAATGATAACGATACGAATCACTAATGATGTAATAATAATAATAATAATATATTGTATTTACAAAATGACTTCGTGTGACGAATCGGGAACCTTATATTATCAATTTTCTCACTTGCGTCACCTGCCAGTTCTTGTTTTGCCTGCAAAGTTAAATAATTCCATTATATCGTATTTTAACGAGAAAACACTCATAATTAGAAAAAAGCCTACTAGATACATACATTGCTTTAGTATATTTAAAATGATGAAAATTTTATTAATTATCATAAAAGACTAAACTAAACGTATCTACGTTTGAGCTCAGATAGGATTTCAGACGTGTTTACGGTTGTACGTGGATGTCTATGAGCTGCGACTATTTAACATTAAGTGGTTTGCATGCTCGTTTGCTACTCTTCTCAGATAAAAAATGGATATTATATTTTTATACAATACTTAATGTTAATTACAATAAAGAAAATCTTAAAACTAATTAAAATAAAGCCCAACCTAAACAATCTAAAGCAGTGTTTCCCAACGTGGGGCCCACGCCCCACAGGGGGGCAATTTAATAATTAAGGGGGGGGGGGGGGGCAATTCAAAATGAAACGCGGAATGATT
>DWON01006398.1:0-13893 GCA_018251015.1 Phocides pigmalion okeechobee
GCACTGAACTTTGCACTATTTGTGATTTACATAGACTAACCACTGGATTCCACGTTTGTGCTAACTTAAAACCATCGCCTTTATTGAACTCAATAGAGACGATGGATAATGTATGGATTGCATAATGTATGGATTCCGCGATAATATCAGTTTAAAATCGTAAACAAATTGGTCTCTGGTTCTAGTAACTAACTGGTTCAAAATTCTATGTAATTAAACTACATAGTTTTACTCCTATTAGGCTATATGAAATAATCACTAACCACGTCAATACCTCTTTGTTGTTGAGAAGAGTAGCAAACGGTGATGCAAATAACCTGATGTTAAGTAGTCGCAGCTCACAGACAGACGTAGAACCACAAACACAACTGAAATCCTAGCTGAGGTCGAACGTATATACGAGTACGTTGCTACTCCTGAAGACCAAGATGTTCCCCGCGCTTCAAAGAGTAGCCGGCAACCCACCTCTCCAACAGAAACACAAGTAATGCTTTACGGCGGATTTTGACGGTCAGGCGGCGGTGGTATTTCCCCGGTTGGCTTTGGCAGGTTGTTTTTTGTGTGATGAGCACGAGTATTTATTGTGTCCTCATGATTAACTATTGTGTTTTTAATGTAGACGCTACGTATAATATACTTCATATCTTGTAAAAAAAAGTTGTAGGGAAGTAAGCAATAACAAAAAATAATTGTAGCGAAGACAATTGTGTTTTAAGCTATATTTTTACAAACAATGTTTTTTTATTGTACACTACAAACAATTATAGGAACTCAATGCTTAAACATACAGATATACAATATAATAGAAAAAAACAAAACAAATGATGGCGGCTAAAAGGCATTTGTATCTGTTCAGTTTTAAGCATACGTCTAAGCTTATAATTTGCGAACAAAGCCGTAGAATAATAGTGTATAAAAAGTCAGAACAAAAGCTTTTCGCTCTAATATCTAGATCAAATAAAAAACTCTTGAACTTGAACTTCCTTCGGTAAAACATCTTTAGTGTAGAAAATCAGTAAAATTGACTGGAACAGATAATAATAGCTTTAAACCAGGAATTTGGAGCCACAAATCGAGCGCGCCGCGAATAAATCTATGATATTGGACCGTTTTCTATTCAGCAAAATTCGGGGTACAGTCGCCATTATACTTTTTTACCAAACAACTAAGAATTTCGAACAAATCACGCAAAAAATTGGAAACTTGCGATATAGCAGTTTAATTTGAAAGGTCCATGAATTGTAGAAAAAAATATATCGTAAAATAAAAAAAACCGCCTTCACACTTACTAAGTCCGTGTTCAGCGGAGAACCAAGCAGGTAACCCGATAAGATCTTGTGTTTTAGATGGAGAGATGCGGATTCAGGGACGAGCTAGGCGACCATTTAGTCCTCAGGAGTAGCAACGCATCTACGTACAAAGTCAGATAACTTTAATCCTATTTGATGTTAGATATTCATGGGTTGCAGCAATAATTAAGTATCAGATGACCTGTGAGGTCGTTTGCTACTTTTCCAAGAAAACAAACATAGTAAAAAGAAAATGATTGCTATACAACGTGGGCGTGCCGCTAGCGTTCTTGGAACCATGCCGCATGGGCACGGACTCCCTTTAGATTGTTTTGGTTAGGTTAAGCTTTTATTACAATTAGTTTTATTTTATCAAATCATTTATTTGAACGAATACATGTAAAATTCTTAATATTAAAACGTATTTATAGAGGTCTTTATTTCGTTTTTAGTGGCATGCAACATTAAATTATAATTTAATCATTGTAAATATGTATTTTTGTTCTAATAAATAAAAATATCTTAGAATAAAAAAAAAAAATTATAAATTATATACCTTCACATATTTGATCCCGACGATACCAACAGCGTAGGGATAATCGGAACGCTCCAAAAATGAACGATTCGGGTCCATTTCACCTTATCTAGGTGAGTTGACCAGTAGACCAAGATCCATCGTCTCACTGATATTTTAAAGAGATTACCAACATTATGGGGGTCTTAGAATTGGTCGTAACTTATTTTGTATGTTCAAGGAGAGCTCTGCAAAAATTGTGGGTAAATTTATTGACGTCGTTACGGTAACTTGATGTTGGTACCGTCAGCAAATTAAAGAGCACGATTATGAACGCTATACGCTCACTTTCTAAATACAAAGTTTTGTGTTTTATTTTATAACACGAAACAGGAATTTATATGACTTTTTAAAGCTAAGAAAAGAGATGAAAATTTATGAGAGTTCTAATATACTTTATAGATAAGATTAGAACTAATATCGTCTATAAGTTTATTATATTCAAATTGTGTATTTTTACGGCCTTGGGTTCCAAGTTTACCGCCTCATTTGTGTATCCATTTTTTAATATCATTACATTGGCCATCTATTACATTTTTTAAGTAAATTCTATACGAAGTTGACATAGGAAATATTGTACATAAGGGATCGATTGTTTTTTAGTTTTTAGATAATTGTTCTAAAAACTTGCTTGCTTTTTTAAAATAATGGAATATTTTGAAACGTCATTGTCAAGTTCAACGTAACGTAATTAGCATTATTTGTTTGTTGAAAGCGTAACTTTCGTTTTATTAGCAATATTAGCATCATTAGCATGAGGCTTCGAATCCAGTCAAGTTATCCATGTCCGCCATTATGTCACTAACATTCATAAAAGACACACTAAAAGCATTTATCGCGCTCCGAAATTACGAATCGAAAAATCACGTACGACTTAACCCTATAACGACTAAATTTTTTTAAAAAAGAAAACTATTTTTCTTCGTAATCTGCGTTCTGAAATTCACAGTGAATTCTTGGATTTATTTAAAAATATTGCAAGGAACGTTTCGAATTCAAATTTCGAACGCGAAATGTGTTTTACAAAAGTTATGTTATTATCCGTATTTCTGTATTGTATCGCTTTAAGCGTAGCGATAAGTGAGCCAATTGAAATCGAGCCGAGGGGCAAGAAAAAAAAGATAGCTTTATTTGGTGAGATTTGTTTTTTATATAAGGCATTATAAAGATTGGTTTTCTATCTGAAGTTCTTTCAATCTTCAATTTATTTTCTATTTTTGTGTATAATGCGGTTGCTGTATTTGTCTGCCTTGGAACGAAATCTTGGTTCGATTCCAGGTCAGATTGACTTCAAAATAATTTATTTTGATGATCATGTTAGATTTTGCTTACATATTTTTGTTGAGCTATGACATCTACAGCACTAAATCTTAGATTTGCAATTACAGAAACGGTTTCTATTTATTCATATGCTAGAAAATGTGGCTAGTTAGTCTTATTTAAGTATCCGAGGCTAAATTAGGCCTCATTGGTAGCAGCTTATCTTTGTTCAATTTCAGTAGTATCTGACATAATAGTTTCAATTTCGTCAGTCTAAATTGCGGAGTGTTCATTAGCTTGTTAATACGACTGATTATTTACATTGTGATTGTAATAGACTTCAGTAACCAAGATTTGTTATTTTCATTGCTATAAACGAGAGCCTTCTTTACGTTCTACGTTTATAAACGTCTCTGTAACATATGTTTATTTATATACAATATTTTTAAAGGTGGGAAAACTATAGTTTGACTGGAGAGGTATAACCGCTGCAATCATAATCCGTCAGGAAGCATTTCTTGTTTTTCGGTTGATGCGAGGCGACCATCTTCGTTTTCAGGAGTAGCAACGTATCTAGTATGTTCGAGTTCAGATAGGATTACGGTCGTGTTTGTGGTTGTACGTGGATGTCTATGAGCTGCGACTACTTAATATCAAGTGGTTTGCATGCCCGATTGCTGCTCTTCTCACATAAAAAATCTATAAATATATTTGTAAAATATGTCTATATTTATATAAAAAAATCTTTTTACAGTGTACTTCGCGGATATAATCCTAAAGAAGATTTTCATCTTCAAGCTGGTCTACGCTTTCATTTTTTGGGTCGTGATTCACAAAGCCGGATACTTCCTTTCCTGGTTCGTGGGCTATCTTAAGGAGAAGAAGCAAGAGCATCACGAGTACGTGCCTCAATATGACCACGGACCGAGTTACGCGCCGCACTACGACCATGGACCGAGTTACGGGCCGCACTACGACCATGGAGCGAGTTACGGGCCGCACTTTGACCACGGACCGAGCTATGGGCCGCATTACGACCACGGACCGAGTTACGGGCCGTATAAAAGAGAGAGTCATGGTGTTTGAAATGATAATAATATGTAAAAAGGGAAGATAACAAAACAAAGAGATTATAATCTTTGGCACTAGAAAACTAAATAATTTGAAATGGACTACGGTCCTATTTTATTAAATTGAAGCAAAACATGTTTGTTAAGTGCGCAGAAATTTTGTGTTAAGGTCTATACAAATAACAAAAGATATATGAGAAAAACTATTATTAGGGTTCTTTAGTATTACAATAGAACTCAAAACACTAATTGTTAGAATGTTTATCTGTTTGTATGTTTATGTTTGTGTGTGTTCTGTGTGTTTGTGGGTGTTAATTTACGAAACAACTGAACTGATATCAGTGCGGTTTCTTCTTTGTATTTCAGCTAGATTCATTTAATATTGCCTGTTTAATTTAGATTGGTCTAAAAATAAAAAGAGAACTTTTTGCTGAAGAAAGTTTGGAAATTCAGCCAAATATTTACGGTCACGTGAACGAAGTGGCGACCAGCAGCTCTAAGTAAGCAATTTTATTTTTTGAAGTTGTTTTATTTATTATTATTTTCAAAAATCGAATCTTCTTTTCGAGTAACAAAAAAATAATGTTCATAAATGACTATGATCAAAACTATGCTCGTGTTTCAATACGCAATGCGGGTAGATACGAGTAATTGTACAGCTTACTGTATAGCTTATATATGTACCTATATAGCTGTATAGCTTACTGTATAGCTTAATATACAATTACTATCACCAAAGAACGAAGTAATTTGTGGAAATGTACCTATACTTCTTTCATGGGTATAGTGATTATATGTACATTTTACCACCTAAAATAGTATTTATTTTTAATGTGTATCTTAATTTAGGTAGTAACAACTTTGTACATTTATAATGAATTTATAAGTTTGTTAAAATATTAATTAGAATAGTTTAAAAATGAATTGTTGACTATATTGTACATTGGTACTCATTTCTCTTGTTTTAAAGATTTATAGGTTCTACTCTATTTCCATAATAGTGACCATTCAAGATAAAGAGACTGCATTTACATACAAAATCTTAGTGTTTTATTACTTAGCCTAGAGATTTTTTGATTTTGATTTTGATTTCACAGTCTTTCTGGAATAACTTTATGTAAGTTTAAGATATTGATAAAAATACTTTGAAACAATTGGCTACCACTATGTATATTGATATATATTGCAACATATACACTATGAAGATAGAAATAACACTTTTATTACCCACATTTTGTAAGGTTTAAAATTAGAATTAGAGATTTTTTTTATTTTTTTTTATCTGTGTACACATTTTATGTGACACGATTATTTAGAAAATATTTTTCGTGTGTTTCCACATATCTTTTATTTTAATAAATCGAGCGACAACCGACGTAACAAATATTTCAGCTGGAAGCTCGTTTTACATCGATAAATTAAAATTACAAATGCACATATTGCATTTCATGATAAGGTAACATACGAGTACATATTGTGCACGTTAAAGTTACGATGTAATATGAATTTATCGACAGTGTTTTACAGAACGGTGTATTCTATAAAGGCTTTGCAGCAAGTGATAAAAAGTATCACAACATAGATTGCGCAAGTTTTAAAGAATAAGTTAAAGCTTCCACGTGCAGCGGTGAAGCTTTTAAACTGTAAATATAAAAAGTTTTCCGGAAACTTAAGCGCGAGCGTCCGAGAGCTTATAGCTAACTATTTTTATTCAGCTTCTATAATTCTAAATTGAATGGATTGTGGGTGTGATAAAATTAATTCTTCATGAGTACTTAAAAGTAAGTAACGAGATATATATAAGGTAAGTATAAAGTAAATTATAAGTATAAAGTAAGTAAATATAAGTATAAAAAATTTAATTTTAAATGTACATAAAACTGATAATCCGTAATCCTTTCTGATAAAAGCTTTCATTCATTTCCGTGTTTGTGACATCAATACTATAGTCTGAACAGTGAGATACGGATGTTTATAAAAGTAAATGAAGGTGTTTTATTAAGACACCTCTTCCTTTGCAGTGCTGTTTTGACAGCGTTTCCGCCCGCTAAATTAATTCCACTTTTGGTCATGTTTATAGAAAACCTAATGAAATTGTTGCAAAATAATTTTAGTGATTTATTATCTTTTTTTTTATTGCGAAAGAGTAAGAATGCATGCGGGCATGCAGGCCACCTTGTGTTAAGTGGTCACTGCAGCTCATGGACAACCACGTCCAATCTCAAATAGAACACAAGTTCTATTTAAGAGTGGACGCGGATGCGTTCCTACTCTTCAGGACTAAGATGATCGCCTCTTATAATGTGTATCCGGCAACCACACCTTCCCAACCGAAACGCAATACATGAAGAACATGTTGCTTTACGGCGGGATATGAGGGTGGCGGTGGTGTCGCCCCGGGCGAGCTCTGACGGCTCTACCTTTAACATCAGGTGGTTTGAATGCTCGTTTCCTGTTCTTCTCACATAAAAAAAATGTTTGTACTTTGCTTTACGTTCAACCACCTTGTTAAACAAACATTAGGTAATTCTAGGAACTAATATATTGTGTTTTAAGAGAATCATTAAACTTATCAGACGGGTATCTCAATAATGGTTTTATATAAACGTTCAGGAGATACAAGGCAGTCACCATTAAACCTCTTAAGCTGACGCTATAAGGAAAGGATATTAAGGAAGCTTGCACCGGTTACTGGGAGTAATAACTGGTTGAAACCAGATTCCGGGGTAACCAAACTGTAATTAAATAGTTACGGGCGGACATAATATTATTGAACTAGCGATGAGATGGATATTATAGATATCGGTAATATTGTAGTACTGTCCATAGTGTCTAATTTCGATACTATCTATAACTAGCTTTAGGAGTAGTCCAAAACCGACAGTATCGATACTATCCATAGTGTATTATTTCAATAGTATAGATAGTAATAGGAATAGTAACAGTCAAACGCCGTTAATATGGATATTGTCCATATTGTCTATTTTTGTTATTATTATGAAAGAGTGAGAAAAGGGCATGCAGACCACCTGATGTTAAGTGGTTACTGCAGCCCATGGACAACCACGTCCAATCTCAAATAGAACAGAAGTTCTGTTTAAGGATGGATGCGGATGCGTTCCTACTCTTGAGGACTAAGATAGGAGAACAAAACTAGGTATGACTAACAAAAGGATAGAGGAAATATATTCAATTTTTGTTCCAGACCCCAAATACTGGTGTTGACCGGCTTTCCTGGCGAAAGACCGATTCTGACCGACTTTACGTATCTACTGACGAAGGGCCACTCTCTGATGCTCTGCGGGCACATTGCACAGGTAACGTTGTGGTCAACTCGCGTCCTTATGTACCTTCGTCCGCATATCGGTAACAATGCTTTTAGGAAATATTGTAGCAATAAAAATCTTTCCATTTTACGATACTTTGTGTGAATGAATAAATTGATTTGCGTTGCAATTATAACACATCTTAAAAAAAATCTATTTATTTATATAAGGTTTTTTGAGTGATTCCTACACATAACTTCATCAGTTAGAAGATACATAGCGCTGTTATTTAACAAAGGGCCTTATTATCATCTATTAACACTTTCCCTGCGGCTACAACACTGCTGTGTAATTCTGGGCGCGACGCGCTTGCGTCCCCTACACACCTGTGTTGATTACGGGCGAACAAAAATGCTGTTTTTACGTCGGCGCTGCTAGACTGGGGGCGGACATTACATCTGTGTATTCGTAGATGATACACGGATACTAAAAATACCATGTTACCGTAATTTTTCGGTGTATCTTCAGTCTAATCAAACTAACTCCAGTTTAGGGCCGCCTCCTGCAATACTTACTCTATCATATATGTATATCCGCGCCGCAGTCAAACTGTTAAAATAATTTTATTTGTAGTTTACTTTTGTATTAGGGTAATACAGAACAAAATTGGAAATTTTGCTTATATTTTTCCAGAGTCAAATGAGCCACAGAACCAGAGAAGCTCTGACGAACAGAGCGTACTTCTGGTTCGCTAAACGGAAGATAAAATCCTTCTACACCGTTGTTGATGACGTCAACTTCAAAGATGGCGCTAGTGCGCTTATTCAGGTATAACCTCGGATAAATAGATTTTATATATCGTATCTATGATTATTGTTCGTTGTATTGTATGGAGCAGTCAATTTACATAACAAATATAACATATATGGTTATCTCAAGTCATTTTTTATGGCATAGAGTAACTGGTTCAATGGATCGACCTGGTAGATACCACCGTGGCCCTCATAATCCGCCGTAGAGCAACTCTTGTTTGGGTCGGATCTCAGTCCTCAGGAGTAGCAACACGTCTAGGTACAGGCTCAGTTAGGACCTCAATCCTATTTGAGGTTGTATATCCATGTGCTGCAGCGACTACTTACTATCAGGAGGCCTGCAAGCTCGTTTACTACTGTCGTAACATAAAAATTGAGCTTTACGTCCTTTCCAGGCCAGCGGGCTGGGCAAACTGAAGCCAAATATTCTGTTGATGGGATTCAAGGAGAACTGGCAGACGTGCGACCGCCAGGAGATAGTCGACTATGTTGAAGTCATGCAGTGAGTATGGTATATACTATATACAATTAAAATGAGTTTTTGGACGCGGCTTTGTCCACGCAAAGCTTGATGTTACAAAATTTCATTTTCCAATATCCAAAGTTCTTTTCTTAGTGTTCGTTTACGCTATATCAAAGAACCAAATATGAAAAGGCCCCTATATTCCTAAATACCGAATACCCTAAGTACTTTTTATTTTTATATATATAATTTCCGCGTAATAAATTGCATCTCCCTCTTTCAACAACTTTTTTTTGTCGAATACACACATAGCTTTGAAACATCCTAAGTGTGTGGGATTAGAAGGGACTTCCCGTATGAGGGCAGTGTAGTATCACATGTCACCGTGCGGTAACGTGTGTGTGCGCAGCAAGGCGCTGGACGTGCACATGGCGCTGGCGCTGCTGCGCGCGGAGGGCGGGCAGCGCGACGACGCGCTGGACGAGGACCTGCAGGCGTGCCTGCACGACCTCAACACCAAGGACCTCTCCGCCTTCTCGCGTACGTACTGAATTCACCCTAACCAATCCATTCACCTTTTCGCATACGTATTGCTTACCCCCACTCCCTCCTCCGTCCCCCATTTTAAATTCAATTCGATTCAGTCTAATTCAATTTTTTTCATTATTTATTTAATTACAAAGCTTAAGGTTGTCAACCAATATAAAATGAGTTCATAGAATTTGGGCGCCCTGTAGAATAAGTCGAAAAAAATATCCCTTTATAAATCTGTCACTGAGACAATATATATTAAACAGGGTAGCCTTAAAAAGATAATGAGCACACGAAACAGCTAAATATGTGCATTAGAATTTTAGGGGATTTCTGTTATCTGTTCACTATTTCCAGGTCTATGAGTATAGAAAAAGTATTTAGGAGTACATCATTAAGCTAATTAAAATCCTATATGTTTAGTATAAAATAGTTAATTAATGTAAAAAACTTTTTACTGAGTGGAGGTTAACTTTTATTTTGTAGTACCATATATAATATAGTTTCATAATTACTGTTTGGTAGGAGCTTTGTGTTTGTATTTAAATAATTTAGAAGCCATTTTTTAAACAATCTTGTTGTCTTGTCATTGATAAATCATAAATTCATTTACATTTAAATATAGCAATATATAGTAATATATGTGATATATATCGCACGTTCAAAATAATAAAGACCTGATTAAGACAATTAAGTTTTTCACACCTGTACAATTATAGTAACGTATTTTTTTGTGTAAATGTGAATAAAGATTCGCATGTATAAAATTTTGGAACAATGGAAATTTTAGAAAATATTTCTAGGTGTAGTTTTAAAAAATCATACAACTTAAATTTTATACATGTATCGTACATGATATATCTTTAACCTGTTAAAAATTTGATTGAAAATGCTATTGAAAATCAAAGCAATCTTTAAATTTCCTAATAGGTCTTTATTATTTTAAAGGTGCAATATGTTCCGTGCTAATAGAACCTCCTTTTTCATAAACGATTCATATCATTGTTTTAACTATTGTGTGCTTTGTCTTGTTCCTTAACTATCAGAACTGATAGAAATGGACAAGACATTACATAGCTAAGGCACTGCGATTGAACGTGTATGAATATACTATGTCCACTATTATTTTCTATTTCACAATAAATCGATTCGATACAATCGAATGAAAGTTGTATCGATTGGAAATTAATCGGAAATTTGTATGTCCATATCTATTAGTAAATGTAAATAAAATCCTTGAAATCATAATAAAATTGGCATACTTATATTAAATGTGAGAGTTTGTGCTGACACAAAGGTTAATACTTTTATTAACTCAATTCTATATAAGCAACTGAATGTTGTATCGATATTCGATAACTGTAATCGATAATTCTGTACCAATCACTAACTCCTATGGTATAAATTGTCATTCAACCATATTGGTTTAATGATAATTTACAATATTTAAATAAAAATAAATTACATTATGACATTGATCGCGTTATGCGCTAAGATGTAGTAAATATTTTAATATGGCCATAAAAGAAAACAATAAATTCGGTCATTGCTATACTGCAATTTGTTCACAAAACTAATCTGTTACATAAAAATATACATAGTGGACAAAGTATACGGAGGTAAGTATCTAATACCATTTCGCATATTGCTAAGGTAATTAGTCGAAGTGTTTAACATTCGTACCATGAACATTCCATGTTTGTGCTCACCCGGCCGCGGCACACAGGTTCCATGGGCGACAGCTATAAGGGCTCCAAGTCCACCGAGAGTCTCAACACGCATTCCAGAGGTACGTGGCTTTCATTACCATCGCACTTTCATCGTTTTACCCTTTGCGAGGCGGCCATCTTAGTCCTCAGGAGTAGGACGCCGTCTGTACGTACGTACGTCGAGCTCACATAGGATTTCAGCCGTGTTTGTGGTAGTACGTGGATATCTATGAGCCGCGACTACTTAACATCAGGTGGTTTTCATGCTCGTTTGCTACTCTTCGCGCATAAAAAACAGGTCAAAGTTAAGTACATTAGTAACAAGGGAATATAACAATATTGCACTTGAAAATATTTTTGATTAATTAAAAAGTGAATGATTGAAAAGCTAAAAAAGAAGGGGATTGTATAAAAATACGTTGATAATAATGTTTCTATAATACGAATTATTATTAATTATGATAGTAATAATATATTTATATTTATTAACCGAAGCCATACTACTCGTTTGAAAATTCAAAATTGTTCAAAAAGAATAACAGTTTGAATAAATGTCGTTTGAATTTGAATTACGGGATGTTAAATTATCGCTGCAAAAAAAAAATAGAAAAAAAAGTAATTTTTACTAGCATATTCATAGCATTTTATTGTATGAAGCGGTAAGTACATCTTCTGAAGTTTTTATGTCCATAATATCCATGTAATGTTTTACTAACCGCTATTAGAGATGTTCTCAACTATAGTTCTCAGTCATTCGCCTAAGACAGGGGTCGGCAACCTTTAAAATGAAAGAGCCAAAAGATGCAATTTGCAAATCTTACCATTTTTTAAAGAGACACTAAAATATGTTTAAATAATTTTATGTCTGTCTGTACGTTCCGATTTCGACACGACTTCACTGGCAGATAGCTTTTGTTATGAGGAATATACAGTACAGTGCAGTACAGTGGGATATATACGGAATATAAAATATATAGTTATAAGTATTGATGCATTTCTAACGGTTTTGTCAATAAAATAATTTATAGTAACTAGAGAGTCAATATTGTATTGAGAGAGCCTCATATGGCTCGCGAGCGGCAGGTTGCCCACCCCTGGCTTAAGATAATACAGATGAAACTAAATTCTATTTATCTCGAGTAATAATGTTTTTACAGCGAAATTTGAGACTCTGTTATTAATGCTTGTTGTATATTCTCCATTAGGTAGCAGTATGTCGGATGTGTCCATAGGCTCACCGGATTTGAGAAGAGCGGTATCGCCAAATCCGGCTGCTAATAAGGAAGAAAAACCTGTTCAAAAAGAAAGGTAAGCGTAGATATAATGTAAGGTTTAGCTAATTAAATATTCAATTATTAATAATTATAAATAAAAATATTGTAGTAGAAACTAAGGTTGTCTCCTCGAAATTTCAGCCGTGTTTTAAAACTATAGTGTAAAGCGTTTTAACGGTGGGTTACGAGGGTGGCGGCACCACCGCCAACTTCTGTTCTATTTGAGATTGGACGTGGTTGTCCATGGGCTGCAGTGACCACTTAGCATCAGGTGGCTTGCATGCCCGTTTCGTATTCTTACACAATAATTAAAAAAAAACTTTGTAAGTAGTTTGGTTAGTGTTAATTAAATGTTTATGAAAAGCTTGATAATAATTATAGTTTTTATACTTAAAAATCAGTGAGAAAAGTGTCGGCCCTAAAGCATTACCTTGTGGAACGCATTTGACATGCAACAAGTACAAAAAACAGTACTGTGCAAGTATTTATTTTACATCTAAATATTAAGTAATGCGTAGAAAATATTGAGTATTAAACTCAAGAAATATCTCAAACATTCGAAGTAACATCAAAGTGTATGTATATCGGTATCGAAAGCCTTTTAAAGTTCTAAAAATTGAACAAAATGATATTGTTAATTTGTTTGGTGGTGACAGTAAGAGTTTAGCGGAAGTGCTGCGGCGCGGGCGCAGCGCGCGGCGCGCCTCGTCCTTCACGTCCGTGGAGCAGTTCACGCGGCGCCAGGCCGGCACCGTCGACGTCTGGTGGCTCTACGACGACGGAGGTAACAATCTCCCCATTATACATTTTTTAGCAAATTTTTAACAAATTATTAAGCAGTTGTGCTGATGATAAGGGGTTACTGTCGTCTATGAACATATGTAATGTTAGGATTAAGCCAAGCGTTGCAACCCAACGTCTTAGGCGTGAACGAGTCTGTTAGATGTCGCTGGCTTGGGCATAAGACCAGCGCCCGAATTGACAAGCCAGGTTTATCTGAATCTATGAAGTTTAGGAAATGCGCCTGCCGACTGCGCCGCGTGCTTGTTGGAGGCCAACATCAAATACGGTTTGCTGAGCCAGCGAAGTAAGGATGGACATCTGGTATTAACTCCATACAATAAAGGAGGCTCATATGATTTCAAAGTAATATTATTGCGGAATTTATTGATTTTACTTTGTTCCGGGTACTCACGATAATATCGGCAATCAAAGATCAAAAAACCCTTAATTTTGAGTACCCGGTACGTAGTAAAACGTATAAAGAGTGCTCATCTGAAGTCGGCCAAAGACGCATTTGGACTCCTGAAGAATAAGAAGATTATCTCTTTTGTAACTGAGCGGGCAACCACATATTTCCAATGAAAACAAAAGTTGATTCTATTTCCACTGAAGACAAATATTTGCGTGATTGTTGCGAGAATTAGTTTTGAGTCCGGGTGTAAAATTATCTATTTAAGTCTTTAGAAATATGTTTTTTTATATATAAAAATATATGTATGTATGTTATTAGATGTTTGATCATCGTCAACCTTTTTTGTTTTTTACTGTGAAAGAGTAAGAAACGAGCTTGCAGGCCACCTGATGTTAAGTGGTCACTGCAGCCCATGGACAACCACGTCCAATCTCAAACAGAACAGAAGTT
>DWON01006399.1:0-13892 GCA_018251015.1 Phocides pigmalion okeechobee
TTGGACGTGGTTGTCCACGGGCTGCAGTGACCACTTAACATCAGGTGGCCTGCATGCCCGTTTCTTACTCTTTCACAGTAATAAAAAAAAGTAGCACCCGATTATGTTGCGACTTCGGAGGTACCATCACAGAAATTTATGCATTATGACAGCAGTGTAAATGTGTGTGTGTATTACTGGATTCTGTTAGAAGGATGTGGTAAGGAAGAAACGCTTTAACAGGGCGTTCCTACTTAGCCCTTAGGGGTATCTAACCCTTGTGAAGATAAAAGTATATAACAAATGTCCATGAACGCCAGTAACAGTGACCACTGGTTGGTGGACTATATTCTCGTTTAAAGATATTACGAAATTAAAATTATGTATTTACCTTTCAATTAAAATAATTTTTAAATAAGTTCAATATATATTTTAAAAACTAAATATGAAATTATTCTACGTTTATTAATTTTATTTGTATCAAAAAAGATTTTATCGTGTTAATGGTTTCACTGTACAAATAATTGCTGAATGTAGTATCTTATAGACATCATCAATCATCGTCCTTTTACTGCTTGTAATAAGGACTATTTTTACGTAATATCCAAATATTTGATGCGCCTATTATCATCCATTGATGGCTTTTTGATTACTAAACAAATGGTTCATTTCAAAAATGCCCAGTTCCGGTAATATTTGGTATATATACTTAAAACTAGTTCAGTAAACGTAAATCAGAAAACTATAAACAAAAACACAGGTATTCTTATTCAAATTTAAATTCTTTGAACTCACTTTTGTTTTAAACTAGTACATGTCCGCGACTTACATACAAATTTAAAGGTGGGAGGACTATAGTTCGACCGGGGATTTATCACCGCCACCCTCATAATCCGCCTTAAAGCATTACTTGTGTTTCGATTGGAGAGGTGCAATTTCCGGCTCCACTTAAACGAGGCGAAGATCTTAGTCCTCAGGAGTAGCGTTCGAGCTCAGACAGGATATCGGTCGTGTTTGTGGTTGTACATGGATTTCTATGAGCTGCGACTACTTAACATCGAGTGGTTTGCATGCTCGTTTACTTCTCTTCTCACATAAAAAATCTGTGAAATAGTTAATCGATCTTGTATTCTTATATTTTATGTAGTGAATTTTAATATAATCAAGATATTTAGGTGGTAAGTGTATCAGGTTGTAGAAAAACAGAGAGGGCAAGATGACCAGAAGGATACAAGTGCTGCTCTCATACGCCGTAAAGCAGTTTTTGTATTTCGATTAAAGAAGTGTGGTTGCGGTCTTTACATACAGACGAAGCGACCATTCCACATCGCAAGGGTAGCAGTGCATCTATGTCCGACGTCAGGAAGGACTTTAGTCTTGTTTGATGTTGGACGTAGATGTCTATAAGCCGCAAAGATTATTTCATATCAGATGGACTGACGCTCTTTTGCTTCATTTCCAACATGAAGAAGACTTAAAAATATTATCTTTATTAATAAACAATTTACATAAATTATTTATTTCAGTAAGTTGTACCAACCGATCCAAGAATGTTTCTACTCGGCCTGGCTTTTGTAGCGCTCGTAGCGCCCCTAGCGGCGGGTTACGATGAGCTGTTTGACAAAATCGACATCGACAAGATACTGGCAAATGACGCACTCTTCACTGAGTATGTCGAGTGTTTCCTCGACAAAGGCCCTTGTACTGCAGAACTTGCCACTGAATTTAAAAGTAAGTTTTTTTTTTCTAAATTAAAATCAGCCAATGACCAGTTTATTGAATGGCAAGTGATCATCGCCGTACATGGACATTTGTAACCAACTTCACATAGAACGGGAATCCCACTTGATCACAATACTTTACCACTCCTGAGGATCTGATGTTCGCCTCATTTGTAAGTTAGTAGGTAACCATACATTTCTACCGAAGCAAAAATTGTTTTTGTTAGAAATTACTGTGGAGATGGTACCTAGTAGTCTATAGTCGAAGCGTGTACAATTTAAACTACACTACACTAACTTGTTAAATTAAAGTACGTTTTTGTAAACTTCATTTATTTGTTAAAGTAACAGACCTTCCTCATAAAATTCATTTTTGAAATAATAATCACGCATCACATGTCATGCATATGCCACTTGTTATTGGTATGTTAGAACTAAATACTCTAACAATTAAATATTTTAAGCACCAAAATCGCGCACAAATTTTTACTACATTTATTAAAAACAAAAATCCTCGGCCGCTGTTCACCGTTTACAATCTACACAGGCTTAGCTACACGTATATAGTTGTTATAATTTGTATTATTAATATTGATTTTTTTCTTCTAGAAATAATTCCGGAAATAATATCCGAAGCCTGTGGAAAGTGCACGAATCCTCAAAAGGAAAAGGTCAGGAAATTAGTTAATGCGCTGTACGAACAAAAGCCTAATAAGGCGATTGCATTCCACCAAAAATATGATCCCACAGGAGAGTACGAACCTAAGTTCTCAGCTTTCCTCGGCGCCAAAGAAAAGTAAAATAAATATATATACTCGATAACTTTGACTGTAACACCGAAATTAAGACACTGGCTTCTTTCTGGATTTCCAATAAACGGCTATGTGGAGTACGTATACATAATTGCGAATATGTCTTTTAATAAATTGCATGAGATATAATGTTTGTTTTATTTCCATTTTTACTTAACACTTTCCCTGCGGCGTACATCACTGGTGTGTGTTGGCGCAACGTGCTTGCGGGTTGTACACACCTATTGCGTACATAAAAATCTGTGTGGATTACGGGCGAGCATGTGGTGTGTTTACGTCGGTGCTCCAAAACTGGGGGTGGGATACATACACAGATACTAAAAATTACAATATTTCTATGAATTGTCAGCGTATCTTCAGTCTAGAGAAATAAGATCCAGTTAAGTGCTGGCTCCCGTAACCCGATCCAATATGAGCATCGCAATTAAAATGTTAAAAACAAACAATCGTGCTACGGTGATAAGAGGTTTGTGCAATTCAACGACATCCATATTTTTCCTCAAACAGGATGGGCGTCTTCTCAGAGGTTGTACATAGTCGCATTGCTACTTCTGAACAATAAGAACGTCGCATCGCATTGTAAGTATATGCTTCTACACAAATCAAGAATTGCTTTACGCCAGGATATGAGAACAATGATATCATCTGCCAGTCAAATGTAATACCACCCTTTATTCGACAGTTTTATTTAACAATTTAATGCCTCACTCCTATTTATAATTCTTATCACATTTTATTCAATGCTTTTTCTTAAGACTTCCTTGTCACAAGGAAAAACGGAACAATAATCAATTGTACTTTGTACCAAATACAGAGTGTCAGGAGGATGCTAAGTTCTATAATGACGCTGACGCGATGTTCCGCACATTATTTATTTATTTATGTGAGAAGCAAAGCAAGAAAAAGCACGTAGCAAACGAACGTGCAGCCCATGGACATTAACAAAAGTCTTACCATATTTTAACACAAGCTTAAGTATTTGAAGCCTTCTCATAAACATGGTATTTCGTACCATAATAATCTCTTCTCTAAACATTATAAAACAAAATCCCCAGTCGCTGTCTATTCATAAACTCAAAAGATACTGGACGGATTTTCTCACAGTTTTCAACAACATAGTAGAGTGATTCCTGAGGAAGCTTTTGGTATATAATAAATTAAGTTGTTTTGTAATTTGGACGAAAAATTAAATGATAAAATTCAGACGTCGTTCGAAATAAATGTTTCTAATTCTTAGTTTTTGCAACTAGGTAATGACTGGATACATGTAAGAAAGAAAATAATATAAGCAAACATAAACTTTATTACCCAAGCAAAGCTGGGCCGGATCGCTTGTAAGTTATATTTTTATTTATGTAAACAACCAATTAAAATTAGTATAAAAAACTTTTAAAAATCAAAGTAACAAAACCACGAAAACAAAAAGTATTTGTAAGAATAACCTAACCACAGCCGTAATTTAATTTTAATAATAAGGAAAACATTTAAATTTTACACTGCAATACTCAAAAACTAAATCAAATAACAAAACGTCGTCGTTATAAAAACAACCATCTTTTGTCTTTTAAATTCTATCTTCAAAGTTGACAATCCAAAAGTACCTTAAGTCGGTGTTGCCGACACATTATCTTGCATAGCTTTTATGGTAAGGAATAAATAATCATTCCATCTTTTGCAACAAAATTCACCATCATAATTTTAGAATTATTTTACTACTGCAGATTATGTAAAATAAAGCGGTTCGAATACAAAATGTTTTGAAGATGCGAATAAACTGCGTACTAGATCAAGCTTGAGAATTAGGTCGATTTTAAAATGCATCAGCCTTCTGAAACATTGCTTTGAGATTAAGAAAGGATTACACAGGAAAATACTCGAATGGTCCTTTGAATGTTCTGACTTTGTCCAGCTACAATGAAAACTTATGATGGATGTACTAATGATGTTAGAAGATGGTATAGGTTAAAATTCAAACCATAAGACCATTTTATTCTTATTTACTTAGTAGTAAAATTAAGGTAACACGTTATGTTTCTGTGGAAAAAAATGATTGCTATAACAATAAAATGAGGCGTCTATCATGATTCCCAGGAGAAATAATTCTAGCGTGGAGTTACGGATGTAAATTCCGTTGTTAAATTTGATTTCAACATCGTCTCTCTATTAATTTACGACTGTCATTAACTTCTCTTAAAATGAAAGTTATTCAAGTTTTCCAAATTCCTTAAAATATTGTTTTTGGTTAGATTTTTATAATTCATACTAGAACAAACTTACATAAACATACTCATATTTCATAGACCTTTCTGTACAGCAACAATCAAGCTAAGATTGCTGTTTTATGGAAATCATCAATGATATAATTTAACGTAGTTCAAAATTGTCACTGAAGAAATAGAAACCATTTGTAAGAATGAAAAAATTAATAGTTTTTCGACTCCCATAGTACAATATGACGTATCGATCCGGAACATTGCGCAGTGTCACAGATTATACGAAATCGTTATACAACGCCTTACGTCAGAATGCAGTATAGCTCTGGCGCAACTTGGCCTCGCGGCACACAAACATACATGCTACATGCAATACTTCCACCGACACTTGCCCAACGTTAAATGTCGATTGCTCACCCACTTCGAGTCTGTAATTTGCAACTGCACTGTCATTACCGCGTTGTACAGTCAGTTTTGTAGCTAAGAGGGTATTCAGGACAAATCTTAGATTTTGCGCCGATTAAAGCGTATTGTCTAGGATTATTTTAGGTGCAATCACTTTAGTTGCAGCTTAACCTAAATTCATGTTTTGCGTAAGCGTTTGGTTACTTGTTCTTATGGGATCTGCGGGGACTGTTCCTGAAACTCTACCGTTAAACCTGCGGCCACCTAGCTACTAGCACTTTGTATGCAATAATGTAATAACTTTTTTTTCATATGATCTTCAGGGCTTTAAATTATATTACTATATAATTAACGCTGATTATTTTTTACCCATATTAATGTAAATTTTAAGGTTAACAAATTTATATTCGAGTTAAAAGCTTCGTTCGTCTGCGAATCTGCAATAATGCAAATAAATTTGCACTGTTTATGTATAGAAATTTAAAGTTTAAATACTATCTCTTGATTTCTTATTATTTTTTTATCAGTTTTTATACCACCTTGGAGGTGAAAATTACTTTCTTCGTGCTCACCTATACTATATAAATAAATTATCTGCAAACATTTTCTAAGTTTCTAAAATGCTAAAGTTTCTAGTGTCAGAACATTGGACTGTGCGCTGCTCTTTGAGACTTTTACCTTGTTCTTTTACATGTTTAAATTATAGGAAGTTACGAGGATCTAAATAAGAGTTGACAAAAAAATCAAATACCAAGAAAATCCTTTTATTTTCTACGTACATTTTAAATAAATAATATTCCACAACATTTGGACCGTACCGTACGGTAACCTTAGATAGGCGATTTTTTACAATCACAATCTCTTTGTTGACATTCATTCACCGTGATCACATTACAATAAAAATACTAGGTCAAACATTATTGAAACATGTCACTGCTTTATTATTATCCAATTTAGCTTGACCGAAACAAAGGCCAATGTGTAATATCTTATTGAGACATCTAAATTTAAACAGAGATCAAATCTTCACATAATAACTTAATGTTTGGATAATTCCAGAATGTTATAGGTACTGCTTATGTGGTTTTGTCTAGTAGTTTTGTAGGAAATCAGTTTAAAGTTTGTTATCGAGGATTTTCTAAGGTCAATTATGTCATAAGTTAAAAACTGAATTTATAAATCTTTTAAAATGTTGGAAATTTTCTTGTCCATTATTATTGTGTTAATAGATTGGACTTATTCAAAAATAATAGATGAAATTATATTTCTAGAGGTCCTTACATGTTCAAACAGAAGACACTTAAATGGCTATAACTTATTATGGACTAAATTGTATGTACTTAAAAGATGGGCTCAAAAACTTATGAGTTGCTAGTCTTTCCTTTATCTTAAAAGAGATAAAGCCTTACCTAAAATTAAATCTAAATGATAAATAACTTATAGTTAGTTTAGCTGCCCTGGATAAACTTGTCGAAGTTAGCACGGTGCTTGCCGGTGGGGTCATTCTTCTTAACAAGCTCTTCCCATTGCTTGGGATGTTTCTGCTGGATAGCTCTGATCACTTTCCTGATGTTCACCTTCTGTTTTTCAGTACATTTAGCACATGTAGTCTCTACGGCTTCTGGGAGCGTTTCTGTAAAAGAAAATTTTGATGCTTTATTTTGTTTTTTTTTTACTGGAGACGAGTAGCAAACGAGTATGCAAACTACCGGATGTTAAGTAGTCGCAGCCCATAGACATTTACGTACGACCACAAACACGACCGAAATCCTATCGGAGTTCGAACGTATACGTTGTTAATCCTAAGGATTATATATTATATAAGATGGTCGCCTCGCTAAACATTTTTAACTCTAAACGGTTTTAAAATTATAAGTTTGTATTAATAAACATCAAAAACACAAGATCGTTTACCATATTATAAATAAATAAAAATATGAGAACAAAATAAAAATATATAAGGTTTCAAATAATTTGAAAGCCGTTAAAGATATACTAGATGCCAAAAATACGTAAAGTAAAAGAACTCTTTCTTATGTAACTCAACATAAGAAAGAAAAGGAAAAGAAGCAAACTGCTGCCACAGTAATTTCTAACGTGTAGCAAATATATATTCCGTTGGGAGGAATAGATAGAACCTTACACATAATTAAATTAAATTAAAGTTAAAGATAAATCAAGTAAAATTGAATATTTGTTATTTACTTTAAGAACAAGAGTGTTCTACAACGCTTATTTAATATTTATAACAAGTCTAGTTAAATTAACTCTGACATTTTGTACATATACGTAATTACACTAATTATGTTAGGTAATAAACATTAACTGTGCTAAGTTCAGGGTCATTTTGAACGTGTTTTATGTAAATAACCAGATATTTGCTGATATAACAATCAGATAAATAGTACAACGCATTAGAAAAGAATTAAATTTGAATTATAAATTATTATTTGCTTCAACATAAGTATTTTTAATTTATTTTCTGTAAATTTTAATAGCGTGGCGTGATTCATGCTTAGTACAGATAGCTACTTCTATTTTCCATTATAAAATTGAAATAGAGGTGACGATTTTATGAAGCAGTAGTATGATATAGTTATAAAGTTGATGGAAATCTTTGATGTTCGCCTGATAAACATAGAAAGGTAAAAATAAACATATCTATAAAATGTTAACTCAGGACTATGTATCCATATACATTGTTTTAGCATTTTTAGCAGGAATGATGGGCTTTTCAGTGGTGGCAATCCGCTTACGAAAATAAGATCAAAATCAAAACATAAAGTATTTTTGAATTAAAAATAAAATATTATTATTAAAAATACATTATTTATAGGACACTTTTTGAATGCCAGAAAAATACCACCGACTCGTAAGGTCCGTTTCGTTTTAGAGAAGAGAAATTAAGGAAATGTAAATTATAGTTCTGCAGCAGAATAATATTGCTTGATTACGATACTAAATAAATAAAGAGGGTGAAAAAAATTCACCCTTACCAATGATATCATCATTTATATTAATAAAGGATTTTAATTTCTTTGTAATGTAACCGTTATATTTAAATAGCTGCAGTCTAGACTGATAGTCCTCATTACGCTTAAAACACGTTTGGTCAATGTTCATCAATAATTCAACTCAGACAGACGTAGGTAAAACCCAAAGCTAAATTATATAAAAGTATCACTTGGGCCTTGGCCTCCAAAGCTACAAACGTCAATTATCCTGAGACGACTAAAGCCACAATAAATATTCACTTAACAAATATGCACTTTGCATATAAGGTGTAATGCATCTGTCTCATAACTGACGAAACAAGACAGATATGAAGATTTAGTAACAAATGAGCGTTTAGCTCGCCTAATGTTACGTGGTCACTAACGCCCGTAGATTTCTACGTTCACGTGATTACGAGCACGTGATCACGATCCATGCAACAGATTCAAATATCGGCAATTAAAAAAGTATTGTTCAGGAGTATTCGTTATAAAGTAAAAAATAAAAATCCGCAAAAAGAAAATTAAAACACTGTAAGCACCACCAAAAATCCTTCACATCCAGATCTTCTGGATTTTATTTTACGTGTTTGTTTTTGTGTTGTTTGCTGCATTGTAGTGCCATTAAAATATGTCGGAAGACAAAAATGTTTATTTAAAGAGTTCTATCTTAGTCTTTTGCTACATTTGAGAACAAAGATGGAACTTATTCCTCCGGAGTAGCCTAAATTCGTTTTAAAATTAGTCTTTTCTACATAATACAGTTAGTTACAAACGTCCTTAGCTGGTATTGACCACATCACTTCAGGTGCAAAAAAAAAAATATTTTTAAAATAGATCCTCTTACCTTTATATAGAGGTAGACACTTGAAAGCATACAGAGGATCTGTTCATCGTAACATGCAATAGTTTATGTTATATAGAAGAATAATATCGTATTCAATTCGCGCCCGCTCGTAGTGAGACAAGTAGGTGAGTGCAGGCGCTGCGGTTAGTCAGATGACCATAATGTAAGAGAATGTTTGAATATCAATTCTCTTTGTCAATGATGATTAATATTTGCTTGCCACATTGTTCAATCGTTGATTTCAAATATTGATAGCCGGCTGTGCTACTTAATGTTGTACTTGTTTAACTTTTATGTGAATCTTATGTATTGTATCTACATAACTTTGCTAGGTTTTATTAGGTACAATATGTCAAAAATCTTAACAAAGATTACTTGAATTCATTCAAATTTGTCTTCCTTGTACGATATAACCGTAATAGTCGACAGCTGATGATAATCATTTCCAGAAGGAACAAGAGAAAGAAGAAAAAAAGTTAGCAGTTTAATTGAGACATTTCAATCAAAAAATATGTAACTACATACCTTTATTGGTCCACCTAGATTGTGAGCTGGACTAGTTTGGACATATTTTTCTAATTTTTAGTCTCCTTTTAACATTTACGTTGAATATAAGACGAACTTAGGAGAACGATACGTTTGAAATCCTATTTTGGATTCAATAGTAAACGATGCTTATTAATATGAAACGTAATAAAGTCATAATTGTGTATATTAGAGCACAATTCCTATCAATTAATTGTATCTATATCTACATGAAAAATCTATTGAATATATATATTTTTGTTTTATATTAAAGCTAAATGAATTTTCTGTCTACATCAGTGTCAAAAAATTGATATATTGGGGTCAAAAAATATCGAAATAATATTAACAATAACATACATATCTTAATGGTAAATAGTGTAACAATTGGTATAACTTACTCTTGAAATCTGTTCCTTCAGCGGTGCAGCGTCCCTTGTCGAGGAAACAGTTGATGTACGACTTCAGAAGCCTGTCGTTAGAGACCAGGGTTTCCACGTCAAAGTTGTCATACTTCGAATTGTACTTATCTGCGGCGTACACCGAGAGAACCAGGCAAGCAAGAACCAGAAAAGCCTTCATTTTGATAGTTTTGGTCAGTTCTGGAAACAGGATATCTTTGTTAGTTGGTGATATGAACGTCGCGATCAAATAGAAGTGAACAGAGCAAGAGGTATGCCTTGTCCCGAATATAAAACGATAAAATGTTCAGTAGGTAGCAAGCTACGTCCATGGACAAATAAACGTGTTATGAATTAAAATTAGCTGAGATGGAAATCAAAGGACACGAGGATTTACTCCTTCATTCATTTATTCATATGAATCTAATTATTCCTGACGTTATACGGCTGAAATGTCAATGAAACACGTGTAGAAATCTTGAGAAGTTTTTTGTGACTCAGATTTACGAGATTTGAAAAATATAAGCCACTAAATGAGTGAATTCATTGAATATTAAGTGGATAAAAAAATGTTTCACATATACAAGTGCAACATTAATTCTTAAGAAAATGTGATAATTTGCAAAGGATATTTCAAAAATGTAATAAACAAAATATGTCACTAGATTAAATTGAATCTGGTCCACTGTTACGCAACACAAATCACAAACGTTGACACTGACTGCAGTTGCAGTTCATTCACCCACCTTTTACTCTCTATAGAGGTCCTAAAGAACTAGCTGCCACCGAAAGCGACAGTGCTTTTATATCAACGTCGATAAACCCACTACCTTCGTCGGCTCGCAGTCCAAACAATAACAAAGAGACGTTGAAATATAAACCTTTCGCTAAAACACTTATGAGTGATGCCAACATTCTATTGCTGCTTGTCGAGACCTTTGCACTCTTGAGGTAACAAGAAACAGCAAATCTATCCGTTACATACTAGATATTACCCACTGAATATTACCAGGAAACCCATTTAGCAATACAAATACCCGTCATATGTTTTCAAGGAAGATTTTAGGAGTAACCACATCTAGCTAACAATCTTTATTCAATTAACCTAGATAGTGCGACTTGATATCAACGTAGTGATTTACGTAATGATTTCACAAAACAAAAATGGTTACCAAAGACATGAACTTAACTTACATTTTTAGGACCTTAACAGGATATGTATGTTACATAGTTCTTAGTATAATTTACTGTGATCATTTGTGTAAATGAATAAATTTATAAGTTGTCGGCGTTTTTTAGAATTTTAGCAAGTATAATGTTTATTTAAAGGTAGTCATTAAGTTTAAAACATTTAATATAAAATTTTATTTTATTTTAAATAAAATAGATTGTTTTCTGTATTTCTTGATTGGAGTATTGGAATTCTTTAAATATTTCACTAATACTTTTAGGAGAAGATATATGCATATCATTAGATACGTCTGAATGTACAATGTTTAATAGTAGAGATAACCCTCAATTGTTTGTGTAGAAGAATGGCCGATTACGTCTGTATGACATTCTATTATAATTGTATTTATTATTTACAAACAATTATTCTCATGTTTGATCGACCCTGCTGGTGATAAAAGGGTTGGATCATATTTGGATCATCGTTGGCGCAAATAATGGCAATTGCTATACATCGCGGGAATGCAGCTAGAATTTATGGCACCATGTCGCATCATGTGGAGCTACTACTAGTAAATTGCGTAGATAAGGCGCTTATTATTTAGTTAGTTTTAGATATGTAAATGTTATACTGATTTGAAAAATCAATAAATGCATATTGTATTGCATAAAAGACAACAATAGTTATGAAAACAAGAAAGTGTTTCATTAATCACGACACACTTGTTAGTAACCGACACGGATTTTCAGATTTCAATGATATCCAGGTTAACGGACCACAAATAATCAGGTAACCGGATTATTAACATAACGAATTTATTGCAATTATTACGTAAAACTATGCAGGACCGATAAATAATTATATACAGGTGCTATCTGTTACTCAAAGTATAGGAGCCGGTACGTACAAATAGTAGTCCTTGAACTAATGTTTATAATCATATCTGTCACTTCTCTTTCGCAACTTTATATGTAATAAGAAGTAAGGCTATATAATGTTAAGTAGTTTCTTCAGCCCGTAGACATCGATATACAACATAAAATAAAACTACAGTCCCATCTGAGAGCATAAGAAGATGCGTTGCTATTCCTGTGGACTAAGATGGTCGCATCAATTCTAGGTGTAGCGGGCAAACGGTCTTCACAAACCACAAGACACAAGACGAAACTATGGTGGCGAAGGAAACTGTTGACAGATGCTAATGGTAGATCGATTTACCCTACGTCTATTTTGTTTTTCTTTTTTGGGTCAACAGTTTCCCCCGCCACCCCAGTTTCGCCGTCATCACGAATCATGCAACTGGTTTGAAATATCGACAAACAAATATCGTTAATCGTGAGTACACCTTACAAAGTGTATAAATGTATAAATGTATAAATTCCGAGATAATATCATTTTATAATGATACAACACACTAGAGTTGCTTCACGGCGGATTATGAAGGCAGCGATGTTATCTCTCCGGTCAAATTTTAGTTTTATCGCGTGTCAGTTATAAAAGCCGCCCTCGGACTTTTTACCACCCCAGTTTTTAAAGTTAAATTAACATTTTAAACCCCATAACATTGCGCCCAAAATTCATCACGTCAAAATTTTAAACTTAGGTATACGTATGTCTCCTGAAACGGTCGTACCGTTAAAATAAAAAAATGACGACCAATTTATCCAAATTCTTACATAAATCTATATCTATTTTTACTTAAATCTATATCTATTTTAGCCCTCAAAGTTGCTACTCATCTCTATACGACCTTATATAGGACTTCCGTCATGACCTCACGGGCTGTAATGGCCGATTAACATCCAACCGAGTTAAACAGGGCTGAGAAGTGATTTTAATTAAGTGATTATAACTTACTAAATCTAAGCTCTGGATATTTCTCTTTCTAAAGCACTAAAATATTTATTTTGTGGATCAAGCTTCTTCATCAATTGTACATAATCTTCTGGATGATATCTCTGAAAAGCTTGAAATGTTCTGCGAGCAAATCTCTTCTGGGACGGTGAGCATTTTGCACACGCCGTTACCATCACTTCAGGAAGAATAACTGGAACAAATTTTAAATTACCATTAACAAGTTTATAAAATTGATAAACTTTGATTTACAACAAATGTTTATATAGAATCTCTTATAACTTCGATATTACGGGGAATCTATAAACATAACATATACAGGGGAAGTTTTTTAGTAACTATTTTCTTTTTTTAACATAAAACTTTGCAATATAGTAATTATGTTTTTATAAGATAACTTAACTTCCATAATTCAGATTTTTTTCTCTAATATTTGAATTCATTCATGTTATAAAATTATATTAACATGAAACTAAGTCGATTGATATAAATATGCAATTTAACTTATTTTTATCGAAAGTTCGCTCTACATCTACATCAATCACCAAAAAAAAATGGATTTTGTTATCTTAAAAAAGTGAAAATGTTTCCTTTGCAATTTTCCTTGTATATGCTATGGTTATAGATTTTGGTTATGTAAATCAATTCTTATATTTTGGTTGGAGAAGTGCAGTCGCCAGCTACACTAACAAACAAAACGTTCATCTTAATATTTTGGAGAATCAATGTATCGATACTCGACGTTAGAGGAGAATTGAGTCATGTTTCAGGTTGAACGTGGATGTGCATGGGCTTCAGTGATCATTTAACATCAGGATTGCATGCTCGTTTGATAATCTATGTTTAATTTTTTTTATATGAGAAGAGTAGCAAACGAGCATGCAAACCACCTGATGGTAAATAGTCGCAGCCCGTAAACATCCATGTACAATCACAAATATAACTAAAATCCTGTCTGAGCTCGAACACAT
>DWON01006400.1:0-13891 GCA_018251015.1 Phocides pigmalion okeechobee
TCATCGAATCGGACGACATCACCTGATCGCCCCACCTGCCTATTTCGTTTTACCTGAACTTATTATAAAAAGGGACTATAGTTCTAGCTGGTTAGCTGGTTACACATTATATTCGGATGTGTCGCGGTACACGGACAGCTCTCTTCTCCTGGCCCTTCTTATTGTCATTGAGCGATGTGATTGATATTATGATTGTTAACACTAGATTGCGTGATTGTTTAATGGAATAAGTCGCTAACTTTATATTTGGTTCAATCCTTGCAGTGGCGCTTCTGATGCCCGAAGCGCCCCCTGTATTTCTGTATGTTTTCTCAATATTCTTATAATATCAACATCGTAATCTCACACTAGTTAGCTAGTTTTCAACACAAAAACAGCTACACAAAAAGATTTAGATATTTGTGTAAGTAAATGCTCTGTGGTAACAGAATTGTATGAGAGCACTTAGCCAGGACGGAGCGCCGTATTTTTCAACGCCCCACGGACACATTACTAGATTTATTAAATTTTTACCTAGAAACGACTTGCGACGCCATTTTGCGAGGAAAATGGTAATTTGGGAAAATAGTATGCCATTTTCTTGTCTGCATACAAATACATCAGATGCTTACGTGATGTAAAGAAGACGGGTATCTAAACAAATAAATATTGGATAAATTTTATTGTTTTTTATGTGAGAAGAGTAGCAAACGGGCATGAACACCACCTGATGTTAAGTAGTCGCAGCCCATAGACATCCACATACAAATACGACTGAAATCCTATCTGAACTAGAACGTAAACACGTTGCTACTCCTGAGGATAAAAGATGGTCGCCTCGCTTCAAAGTGTAGCCGGAAACCGCACCTCTCCAACCGAAACACATGTAATGCTTTACGGCGGATTATGAGGGCGGCGGTGATACTTAACCGGTCGATCTATAGTTCTCCCACCTCCAAAGTTGTCTGTTTGTGATTTCACAGTTTGTACCATTTTGTAACTTAGTAACTTTTGCCCAGACTTTTGCTTTATTACGGCCTTTGCTTGGAACAGATCTCGCAGTATCGATATTACAAAACATACATATATAAAAGTATACTCAATTTTACCACGAACTGTATATAAGAAGATTACACTCATTGTTACACCTAAGGACGTTAACGCGTCTGATTTTGATACTTTTAATTTTATTGTTGTGCTAACCTATAATTTAAGTGCATAATATAAAATTTCTCTCCGTTTGCAATATTACTGTAAGATCACTATATGTACTTAGTTGGTATGTCTTATTAGTAAATAAATAAATATAAGTAAAGTTTACCATACTTCAATCAAATTTTTCCGCGCCTAACTTTTGACATTCGTTCCACTTGGGGATAGAAGAAGGCAAACATAATGTTATGTTTGCTTTTGTAAAATTATTTTAATAAAACTGGATATAAATGTAAAAAGTTGGTGATATAATAGTTTAAATGTTGTTAAGCATCGTGGCATCCTGGTGCGTGAGCCCAGACTCCATCCATCCATCCAGATTTAAAGGTGGTAGAGCCATTAGAGCTCGTCCGGGGCGGTACCAACGCCACCCTCATAACCCACCGTAAAGCAACATGTTCTTCATGTATTGAATTTCGGTTGGGGAGGTGTGGTTGCCGGATACACGTTATTGGAGGTGACCATCTTAGTCCTCAAGAGGAGGAACGCATCCACGTCCATCTTTAAATAAAAATTCTGTTCATGTTCATGGGCTGCAGTGACCACTTAACATCAGGTGGCCGGCATGCTCGTTTCATACTCTTTCATTAAAAAAAAAACTCCCTTTAGATTGGTTAGGTTAGGATTTTTTATGATTAGTTTTAAGGTATTCAATGTAAAAAAAATATTATTATGATTGTAATGTTGTTTCTACGTTCAGTTAAGATTTTTCTATGAAATATTGCAGAAGGTTTGTGATTAATAAAAAACAACTCTTCAGTATAACACAACATAGTGTATATTTTATAAACAATATAATATGGTAATTATGCGGTTGGGGAGTTACCACCGCAGCCTCAATAATCCGTAATAAAACTAAGTTGGAGTGATGCGTTTGTCGACTAAAAGTGAGGCGACCATCTTAGTCCTCAGAGTTTTATGTTATATGTAGATGTCTTTGGGCTGCACTGACTTCTTAACTTCTGGTGGTATAACATATATACCACCTGAAGTTTGCTACTCTACTCACATAATGGTGGCAACTTTTAAAGGTGGGAGAATTACAGTTCCTGTATCCTGTTCTAGTATCCTGAAATTTTGAAGATAAGTTCCTCATAGCATAATGGAGCACTAAGAAAGGAATTTTGCAAAAAAATCATCTGTAAGGGGATGAAATATGGGGTTGGAAGAAGGGTTGGAGGTTACGAATTTTGTTTACGAGCAAAAGGTATTATGTGAACAGCTGGCGAATTTATGGCAGGTCGTACAGTTCCAGGTATTACTCAATTTTTGAAAATAGTACGTTGACTTTACTACTTTACTTTAACTTTCTTTTTACGAGCAAATCAAAACGCAGTCTCTCTGATACCGAGTGAGAGATTCCTGCCACCTATGGACATCTGTAATCAGTCTTTATCATTATTTTTTAATTTTATTTTTTCATTTGAAAAAACCACCTTATGGTAAGTAGTCGCGGCCCATGTACATCCACGTGCAATTACAAACACGATTGAAATCCTATCTGAGCTCGAACATAGATACATTGCTACTCTTGAGGACTAAGAGGACCTGTGCGGCACCAGATCAAAAACAAATATTTCACTTACCATTTTAAAGATGGAGAAGCACTCAGAGGGATGTCCCTCCGTAAATTCAAGTGTTCTAAGCGATCGGTGATCCTTGGGTCGTTGAAGACTAGTAGAAACAGCTGTCGGTGCTGTGGTTAGAGTTTGCCCAGCGTTATAGATTTAATGTCACAAGTTGTTGAGGGCAGATAAAATAGATTTATTAGCACGTGATTAATAGCATCGTAACGCCGTAATTAGCGGCAATTAATCACATTTTAGTGCGCTTCCAAGTGGTGGTGCCGCACTATAACGGTTCTATACAACCCTTGGATTTCGTGTATCGTGGATGCCATTTTACATTTACAAAGACAAAGACAAATATCCACAGCTAGAACAGAATATAAAATTCATCCTATAAAGCTCCATCTTACCGGAGATTGAACCTATAATTTGGAATCTTTTGTTTGGCAAGCCAGTGCGGTGACCGTTGCACTATCGGGCATCGAACCTGGAAACTGGAACCTTTTGCGTGGCGGATCGACATGTTAACCTTTGCGCAACACGAGACTTAACGCGGTTGGAGTAACCCATGGACGTCCATATTTAATCTCTAACAGAACTGAAGTCACATTTGAGTTTGTACGTAGGTAAGGTATTCCTTGAACGCTATGACATGGGGCTTTTCAAAAAGGTGCAAAGAGATCTTTCCTTCAAAGTCGGCAATAGTGCTGACTTCTCTGGAGTTACAGACCATAGGCGACCCTGACCGCATCAGGTGCCCGTCTGCCTTTTCGTAAGAGTAATCTATATTAAAAAAAGGTGTTGCTGTGCTTGAGGACCAGATGGTCACTTCGCTTATAAGTGTAAGCAGGGAATCAAATATTTTAGTATCTAACCTTAAACAGGGCTGAAGTCTTATCAGATGTCGTATGTAAATGGGTTACTCCGATGGGAGTAATAATATTATAGCCACATTCAAGCACACACGGCTTTATTTGAAATACTAGAATTGCTTGACATCGGATTATAAGAGCGGCGGAGGATTCCTAGATAGATTTAAGCCTTGCCTGCTGCTTAACAAACACTGCATACTCGTTTTCTACTTGTTTTAAATAAAAAAAACGTGTTAGCACGTATGAAGTTAGATTTCTTTAGCGTAACAAGATAAAAATCTTTCTAAATACTTTATCCTTCGCGTTATCCTATGTTTGTAGGGAAAACGACATTAATAAAAGAATAAAAGGTATTTAATACATTGAAAGAAAGTTTTATTATAACGCATTATCCAGTTAAATACATTTTATTTAAATATCATAAATTAATTAATTCTTTTTAATTGTGTATCACATCGTAACATAACGAATTAACGACATTTCTTACTACAAACCTAGTTAATTTCATAGTGTCGGTTTTTCGTGACAGTGTGCGCGCACATCGTAAAAATTTACTCTCATCATTTTCAAAAAGGTTACTTCGAACATATGTATGTATGTGGTAAAGCCCGAACACAGCACGTCTGCCTCGCGATGGTAAAGTTGGATTAATTTCCGTTTCCGAGCATGTGTGTAACTTAATGTTTTTCTGGTAATCAACTTGTTCATTCGGTAGTGCTTTTTATACGACTCTGTTTAATTCTGGCGCTTTTACTGTTCTCTTACGCCCACTACAACAATAAAACACCTATTTGAATAATTACATTTGTGTCTTATGTTTAAAACATTTACGATAGGTAAACATAACGTTCGTGTCGTCCTGTGGCGTGTACGTCGTAAACAATCAACAAAGTTAAGGAACATTGTGCGCGGCCAGAAATTGGATGGGTGACCATTGGCGGCAAATTTTCTTACACGTTTCCGCAGTTTAAGTCATTGGTACCGGTTGTTGTCAATGGATAGCAGTCGTTAATCTTCGTCGTCCCTATGGGTGATTTGAAACGGTGATTTGAGTGCTCAGTTGGCTAACAACCATCTACCAATACGTCTTTGAGTAGCCTGATGGTGTATGCTCGAGACCTTGATCTTACCTTGTTGTTCAGGCCTTCAGTAGCTTTCAGGAGTAGCACACCTACTTGTAACCACGTATTATTTGGTCCTATTTGAGTTTGGATTGGTTTCTCTTGGGCTGCAGTAACTACTCATCATCAGGCCCTTACTCTCGCTTGTTACTCTTGTAACATAAAGTGGAAATTGCGAAGACAGATCCATACCCAACAGTACGAATAAAGTCAGATTATTTCTACATATAACATTGCTGATTGACAGAATACAATTTAGAAACCAATTCAGATGAACATGTCAAAATAATAAGATTTATATTGAAACAGTAGCTGGGTTCACGTCTTCGTCCGCGTTTGTTTTATATCATTCGAAAATAAAAGTAACTGAAACAGAAGGGTAATAGAAAGCCGTAGGTACTTATTAATTAATAATTTTATTTACTCTATACTTAATAGATATACAATCGGGCAGAGTTTCGTCCTAGTCTAATGCTCAGAATAGAATAAGTTGTGCATAAACGAATCGACAATTTATACTGTCTAACTTGACAATCAGGAATGACGTCACGATCACCGGCCGACGGCAATGTCGTTAATTGTGTCGTGGCATGGCTTTGGCTTTGGCTTGGCGCACCCCGTATTGGCATGGCTCGGCGTGGCAAACGGCTGGCCTTACACAAGTGTTCATTGTATTCTTCCTACATGCCAATACGTTACAAAGAACTAACTTATATAGACAAGCGTTTGTTCAACCAAGCCACTTTTTGCCTCGTAACATAAATCATAACTCTCTGTAGTATTAGGTCTTACAAAAACTATCAAAGTATATGATTCTGCGAGTCAGAATAATATCCTCTGTAGAAAATCCGCCGAATTATTTGTGCTTCCAACCGATTGTGATTGAATTTCCATTCGGGTGCGCATCAAAGACGTGGATTTGTAATTCCCCCTCCCTTTTGTCTCTCTACCATTTGTCACCCTCGCTCTGAGCGGTGACTGAAACAGGTCGGAGAAAAACGTCCCAATTATTTTCCATAGCCACAGGATGTTAGAAGGAACTATTACGACAATAGCGGGGAAACTTATTAACAGCAGATAGTTAATTTGATTATAGTAAAATTATCCGTTGTCGTAAATAGCTTAGTGACTAACCGGTTAAAACGGGTGTCTGAGGCTCAAATCTCTGGCAAACAGATCATTTACAAGTTATATGCAGATTTTTGAAGTTATATACGTACTAGAAATTAATTTGTACTTGTTATAAAGCTGAGGAAACCTGTACACTTGAGACTTTTGTAAATAAAGTTCTCTTAGGTGTGTAGTTATACTAATTTACAAACCATTTTATTTGTTACTACAATTCTGGCACTTTAATTTATGGGTTTTCTAGATTTTGAAACAGCAAATAGTTTTCACGTACAACCCACATTTTTTAAAATGACTTTACTTTTACTATATTACACCGATTGAAATGAAATCAACACTAACTTTGCATACGAAACCAACTCTAAATGTTAAATTAAGGTTGTACTGAATTTGTATAAATATTTTTATCTGTATCATATGCTAATTGAATCTAAAAATTAGGTATATCGGTAATTTAGTTCTTTTGAAAAATGAATTCAACACTAAATGTTAAATGAAGTCTTTACTAATTTTGTATAAATATTTCTATTTATATCATAAGCAAAATCTACAAATTACGTATATCAGTAATTGTGCTGTTTTTAAAAGTACGAATTGATGACCTATTTGATAATAATTAAAATGGATACTTTTCTATTTTATGACAAAAGTATTGCCAGAGGGAAAATGTTACTGTGGTTTTCAAGAGACATTGTTGACATGTCCATGAAGCATTCTTCTCACAGAGCCTTTTGACTGCGCTTCAGAAGATTGCAGGATTTAATCCATTATGCTATGCAATATCGTTATGTAATAAAAAGGAATTTTGTATTAAAATGCGCGTTGGTTTATTAATGTTTGGGTTGCCATAACTAAACCTAATCTTATGTACGTTAATGTTATTTCAAGTATCTTATTTAATTTTATGTGATGCTTAATTACTTCAATAGTTATGTTATATTTTTTATATTACAAGAGTAGCAAAGGAGATTGCAGACCATCTGACGTTAAGTAGTCACTGCAGCTATTAATATTCACATTAATATTAATATCCATGAATATATACTATTGGAAACAGGATTTACGTAAATTTCTTGCTATTTTAAAGTAAAATAGTGGTAGCTTCGCTTGTAAATGACCGGCACCTAACGACGACCGGGAACTACAAGGGCTTTTTCACGACGGATTACGGCAGTGGTATTTCCCCCGTAAACGTTTCTACAACCTATCAGATATCTGATTAATTGATGTTTTGCTTGCCTTAATCACGAGTCTTACTAAACTTAATTGTTTGCCTTTACATTGGAAATTTGAAAGGTGGTAAAATTAATAAGTACAGTATAATAGCTTGTAGAACCTATGGCGGACCTTCTAGAGCCCACGGCGGATGGGGATTCTCGAATGGACACTACGCACTGGAATGCAAAGGACGGCCCGAATAGAAGGAAGGATGATGTTACAAAAGTCGCTGGGGTTAATTGGGCGCAGGCCGTAGATCGGTCTAGTTGGAGATCTAGGTGGAAGGGTTATGACCAGCAGTGGACGCCAAAATGCTGATAATTAAAATTAATAAGTAATATTCTTTAGGGATCATCAGCAGATCCATTAGTGTGAAGTAAATATGTATATAGTAGGTAGCAATCTTTTCAAAGAGGCGATTTTACAAGAGTAGCAATGCATCTTTGATCGACTTTACATGAGAGTTCTGTTACAGATGTACTGTCGGTTACAGATGTATATGGCCCGTGGCCATTTACCAAGAGCTCATTTCATTTCCTATTTCTATTTAAAAAAAAAAAACCTTTTTTCATTTTATATTAAAGGGTTGGCGCAACTAAAATGCATAGAGAAAAATATATATTATTTGCAGCATTTCACTGGGTTGGGTTGAGAGTTGACTGGCATTTTACCCGTCATTTGGAACACTTTATTTGAAACACACAATTGCGGTGGAGCCCACTCGTTAAGAAGTGCTTCACCATTTTTTCTCTCAGCTCATGAATTCGAAGAAATCTCCGAATGAATATTCAAGAACGGTATTCAGGTTCGAATTTTTTTGTTCGGCCTCTCGTGCTTTAATTGGAGTTGTGAATTCAGCCGTCGGTCATATCGCAATGGCGCTGAAATTAGGAAGATGTTGTGAGAATTTTAATCTCGAGATGGGGTCATTATGGCCATTCTAATGATCGCTACGTACTAGTAATTACCGCTCGCTATTGTAAGAACTCGTAATGGATACTTGATGTTGCACCCAAATAAATGCTGAAATTTTACCGCTCATGCGGAATTCAGGTCACCGAAGAAATTTTATCATTTTGTTACTAATAACAGTGCTTTTTATAGCTGGTTCACTTCTCTGTATTTTGCTCACCGTTGGTAGAATTTTAATTTAATAAAATCTCTTAAATATGACATCTACAGGCAAATTAAACTAGATAAAAACAATTTATGACGACTGAAGAAGCTAAGAAATGCATTTCCGATGACTTGTGTTAGCATTTTACGAATCTGTTCGTGTTGAAAGGGATCGGTGTACTTTAAACAGACTAAAACATATCCAAAAACGTATCAAGATATCAGTGTACCCAAACGCAAATAAACAAGTGCAAACAAAGCAAATTTGCGTGAATTATTAATTTCAAAAGCCCGTGAGTAAACGAAATAGTCAGTGTTTTAAAACGCAAATAAAAAGAGTAAAGCGTAAAACATTGACGTGGATATTAATAAAGAAAGCGATGAAAATGTGGCATCAGTTACAATTAGTAGTAGTGTAAGGAAGCAGGATTAGCGCGCGTACGGTCGCGGCGACGCTAACCGCGGCGCGGGCGTGCGCCGCGCGGGGCGCCGCCAAGCTGGGCGAGCACGCGGCCATGCTCGCGGTCGCGATATGCTGCATCCTCGTGCTGCTGCTCGTGTTCATCATCCTCATCATCGTCGTGGGCCAGAACATGGAGGTGAAGGGCGGCTCATAGCGGTGGAGAGGTATGTTTGATTCTTTTAGCACATGGTTACTCAAAGTGGGGTTTGCCAATGCATCGCAGGGGGTTCGCGACAAATTTACCACCCATCGCATTAATAACCTTTTTGTATTGTTTCAGACTTGAATAAAAGCCCTACGTTTTGCAATTTTTGTTTCTTTTCAATTTGATTACATACTTAATAAAATAGAAAACTGTACGTTTTGTATATGAATGAGTTATCCTGGAGGGAGGGGGGTATTTAAAAGATATATATAAGTTGTTTGGTGTATTTAAAGGAGGTTCATAAATCTATAAATTTGAGTAAGCTTGCACTTAAGGCCGTACGCATCTAGGCTTTGAATGTCATCAATTCGCACCGAATGGACCTTATTCATATGTCCGATTACTGTACACTTTACAGTATGCGGTCAGATTTAGTTGTGTTCCTTGGCTGCATTCAACATACTATAGTCTAACCTAGTGATGCGACTCGAATAGTATTTTGTGACTCGAGTCATACTCGAGTTTTTGAGTCACTCGAGTGAAAATCGGACTCGAGTTGCAAGTTTGCAATTCGTATGAGATTTCTGTTAGCAATTTAAAACAAATACCTATATTAAAATAGTGACACTGTCCTGGAGTAATATAAATAAAACACACATTGCAAGAATAGTGAAATTACATCTAGTGGCAACATAATCAACTTGATACGCCAAGTTGACTAGGTAACTCGACTTCACAGAGACTCTAGTAGTTTTTTTTTGTTAATCGAGTTTGACAAATTTATTCGAGTGACTCGGTTAAAAACACTACTCGAGGCGCATCACTAGTCTAACCTGACTTTTTATGAGGTCTTAAATTTGATTTCTAAAAAACTCAGAAGTAGATAGCACTGGTCTTTCAGAGTAGTCGGTAGGTAGTTTCGTATTTGTAGTAAGTAATAAGGTAATTTATGATAAATAAGGAAGTTTATAAAGGAATCAAATCAGTTCATTTCCTCTAAAATGACCCATTTCTCTGAGAAACTTCGCATTCACTTGGAAGGTTCGTAAAACTTCATTACAGACCGCGTTGGCAGTTGCTAAGTTCTTAAGTTGGTACCGCTTAGTAGCTTTTAATAATGTTGAAAGATATTCTTGTATTTGTATTTATCAAAGCTAAAGGTATAAAAATAATAAGACAATCCTTCAATGTAAATCGCGTTTATGGTACTTTAAAATGTGGATTGGAAAATATTTTTTAACATATAGACCATGAATATTTAATTATTATAATATGCTATCTACATTTTTTGAGTTTAATTACATTCTAATATTAAACAAATCAAATATAGTAAAATGTATATACGCTGTATGTCACAAAATGATTGCTGGCTGTTTTTTAAAACGGTCAATACAACGTACCATAAACAAAAGGCATACTCGATCATCAGTCAGCCATATTTAACGAATAAGATGTGTCTTCGTGTCTGCGTAACCGTACAATGTGTGGAAGCTTATAAATCTTTGTAGTTTTTGGAGAACTATAGTTCGATCGTGGAGCTACCACTGCCGCTCTCATAATCCGCCGTGAAGCATTACTTGCGTTTCGGTTGGAGAATTGCGGTTGTCGGCTAACTTTTGAAGCGAGGCGACCATTTTAGTCCTCAGGAGTAGCAACGCATCTACGTTCGAGCTCAGATAGGATTTTGGTCGTGTTTAGGGTTGCACGTGGTTGGCTATGGGCTGCAACTACTTAACGTCAGATAGTTTGCATGCTCGTTTGCTACTCTTCTCACATAAAAAAAATATGAGTCTACATTACAATTTTTATCGGTATTATCGAATTTTTTCCTCCGGTCTATTATTTCCATTCATAATTGCATAAATAACGTAGCCATAAAGAAGTTTTCGAATCTATTCAGACATACGGGGTCATTCGTTGTCCAGCTCTGCTGATAGTGCCCTTCGTCATAGCCCTCGGCCGTCGTCGGCACTCTAGTCAAGGTTTCTCTGGAGTGACACTCTGAATATCAATTCTGCTAGATCGAGTATCTCGATTAATATTAATCTTAATGTCAAATAAAACTTTATCGTTGTAGTTAAATATATCAAGTTGATATTCAAATAAGATCTTCAGTGAACTAAACAAAAAGCACACAAAACATAAAACTCAACAAAACAAACGTAATAGTGATGATCAAAAGGTGGTTATCGCTATTATGCATATTTTCAAAACAAGTTAATAAACGATGCCGAGTTATTTAATTTTGATTAAAAGTACAAAAAACGAAAATTGATATTTCTACTTTAAATGTGTCTTTTGTAAATTTCGCTTATTGTGTTGGCATTTTGAAATATAATAAGCTGTTGAAATATTGGAAAGCAAGCCAAATTTCATTTCCTCCTATTTTTTACAGAGTCTTGGACTGAATGGTTATAATAATGTTTGCCTGATACTATTAGCCTTTGTTTTTTACTGAATACTTGAAAAAAAAGAAAAATAATTTAGTTCGAGATTTGAATAAAAGATTTTTATGAATGTGAGTGACGCTACTTTCTTCGAGAAACTGTCAGTCTTGTCATCCATTTCCATCAAACTATAAAAATAGGATATATAAGAATGTACTTAATATTTTGACGGGAAGATGTCACAGATAATTTTTTTTTCATGGCGTACCAACTAGGAATAAAGTCATATGTAGAAACTTTTAACCAAAAATATAGATTAGTAAAAGATATCTTTTAGACAAGGATAAATAGCTTTTTGTGTATCTCGTTAATTTGTTCTTATTTCTGTTGGCGTGTACATAAAAAGTATTGTTTTACAGGAAACAATTAAAGTAACAACGAAAACACGTGTAGATGGCAAGATATTGGGAATAATTGAGTTTATTGGTAAATTGGTTCACAATTTGTTAATTGAAAGTTACGGTAAAATTGATTCAAACATTTGAAAGGCAATTGTGTATCTACTGTTTTGTACGATTGTGAATCATTACGCATAATTTCTGGCATTTATCTGTGAATATCTTAAGACAGACAAACACACAATAAGACACAGAGGTAACATATATAGTACGACACTTACGAAGCTCAAAATGAATTTGACATTACTCCCCATAGAAAATACAGTATATAGTAGTTACTCCTCGCAATGGAAACGTAGCAATTACGAAAATGTGGGCGGAATATTTTTGCCTATTTTAGGAGTTTTCACGAATCTCTCATTTCGTAAAAATATTTTGCTTGGATGCATTATAATTTGAGGCATATTTTGATAATATACAACGAAAATACAAATATAATGTAGGATAATATCAAATTTTTGTTGTTAGAGTTCACCCTGTTGTTTTACAGACAGCGATCAGTTACAATTTTATTATACGTATAGATTATTTTATTATTCAGGTTTTAGTTCAATGTTTTGATATGAAGTTCGCGCTTCTACAGTTTTTGGGGTACAATTGGCTATCGCGCCAGTTCACCCGCGAACCAAAGGGCAGTGATACGAAAAGTTGATTGTGGGGCATCGAGCCTCGCTCGATGAAAGCTGATTGCAGAGGTCTTTGTTGATGAATGTCGGACGAAGTTGATGAAACGTGCATTGATATACGTATGCAAGTTATACCTTTAGAAATTTCGCATATTGATGAAAAATACCTTAAAAATGGTACTTTTTGTCTACATGCGGATTTCTACATGTACAGTTTGTAAAGGTTTGTTTTTTCTCGATGCTTCTGGTGATAAGAGGGGTGGTTAAAATCTCGCGCGGATATTCACCGTGGGAATGATGCCAGAATCTTTACGCTGTGTTGTGTGGGTACAGAATTCCTGTGAATAATTCACGTTAGATATTTATTAGAATTAGTTTTAGTTGTTCATTATTATAATTAGGTTCATTATCTAGAGACTTTCCTAGGAATATGCTGGGTGCCCAGGTCACATTCAATTTTAATAAGATAAATAATACACTTAGGCGTATGTCTGATCGGAAATCGAACCCAGAGCCCTCTGTGGTTTGACCGTTATTACAGCTGCATCGCTCTGGTCACCTAAGTTACTTACCTATAGTTCTAAGACCAGTAATTAAAACCAATATCGTTGTATATGTATAGGTGGTCCTTAAATTACTAAGTTGCTCCTACAGTTCTACGACCATTTACTAAAACCAATATCAGTATGTATAGGTGGTTCTTAAATTACTAAGTTGCCCTTACAGTTCTACGACCATTTACTAAAACGAATATGAGTATGCATAGGTGGTCCTTAAATTACTAAGTTGCTGCTACAGTTCTACGACCATTTACTAAAACCAATATCAGTATTTATAGGTGGTTCTTAAATTACTAAGTTGCCCTTACAGTTCTACGACCATTTACTAAAACCAATATCAGTATGTATAGGTGGTTCGTAAATTGCTAAGTTGCACCTACAGTTCTACGACTATTTACTAAAACCAATATCAGTATGTATAGGTGGTCCGTAAATTACTAAGTTGCTCCTATAGTTCTACGACCATTTACTGAAACAAATATCAGTATGTATAGGTGGTTTTCTGGCCATTACAAGATATTTATAATATTAAATCTTCAATGTCGCTGGAATGCAATAACGACGCAGTGAAGTCATTGCGTGGGTTTTTGCAGTTTTGTAATAATATAGTAATATTAATACGATTTGCATAAGAATTTCATTTGGATTTTTTATGTGTTCAAGGATTCAAATAACTAATTCATAGCATCGTTATCTTTATTACTAAATAAAAGTAAAATGTCCTTCATTTGTCTATTTGCTTGTGTTCCTATGACTCAAAAGTATTTTTTTTATATGAGACGAGTAGCAAACGAGCATGCAAACCACTTGATGGTAAGTAGTCGCAGCCCATAGACATCCACGTACAATCACAAATATGACTAAAATTTTACCTGAGCTCGAACATAGATGCGTTGCTACTGCTGAGGACTAAGATGGTCGCCTCGCTTCAAAATGTACCCGACAACCGCACCTCTCCAACCGAAACACAAGTAATGCTTTACGGCGGATTATGAGGGCCTGTACGCTCTTTTGATGGTCTTCTGACAATAAAAAATT
>DWON01006401.1:0-13889 GCA_018251015.1 Phocides pigmalion okeechobee
GTCTTTTCCATAATATATTTTCATCAGTTGTATAAATTGGCCGTCCGGATATATCTTGTTATATTTAATCAAAGAATACTTGAAAATAAACAATTCATTCAATTACCCCAATGGATTGAGTATTGGACCAATAAACGGTCTTGAAATAAAAATGGTCCAGTATGAGATTTGATTATGAATCAATTTAGTTTATAATGAAACTCTGTTTTAATATTAATATACAATAATGTGATGAGTTAATACTGTCCGAGAGAATAAGTTTGATTAAATTCCAGTAAAGTTCCTCTTTCTATTTCAACTGAACACCAGGTATTTGTGACAATCTGAAAAAAGACATGGTATAGTAGGTGGACTACATGCTAGACTCCTAATCCACTGTGAAAATAATATATAATACAATGTCACAACCTGTGCCATCCTGTAATTTCAAGTAATCTTAATTATACTATTTATAAACAACGTGTCCACCTAATGAAGTGTAATGTACCTTATAAACAGTTTGACTGAAGTGCTCATGTATAAATTCAAATTCAAGTATTTTATTTCATTGTAAGGTACATGCACTTAATGAATGGCAAGATTACAATGTAAAATCAGTACTTGATGTACTGATTTGAGTGCCATTTTGGCTAAGGTTGACTGGGAGAAAAAAACTCTCGGAACTCTTTTTAAATGAGTCCGTGATAAATAAACATTATACAGTATAACTTTAAAAGATGACAAGCACATGAGACAGCTAATTGTGTGTGTCTGGATCCTTCCACTGTAATAAGATCGTGTTACTTGAGGCGGCACTAAACTGGAGCTGCATTCCCTAGACTGAAGATGTTCCAGTAATTCACTGAAATATTGTATTTTTAGCATCTGTGTATCATCTACAAATACACAGAAGATTTGTCCACTCCCAGTCTTGTAGCGCCAATGTAAATACGGCACTTTTGTTCACCCATAATCTAAACAGATTTGTATGTATAATACAGGTATGTACAAGCCACAAGCGTGTTGTACCAAGTAATATACAGCAGTAATATGCTGCATGGAATGTGATATACACAGGCAATGATAGCCTGGTGATAAGAGTCAAATCTCACAAGTGAGGACCAGGTGTAAATTCCTCACATACATTTCAATTTTCCTGAGTTATGTGTGTATTGAATTTAATTATCAAATGCTTTAATGTAGAAGAAAATTATTGTGAGAAAATATATGTAATAAATTTCATATACTTTTCGAAGTCATTTAAGGTCTATCTAACATCATTTGGCCAGTATGGTACAGTATGCCCTAAGCTTTCATCTCTGAGAAAGGAACTTATGTCCAACAATCAGACAGTAATGGGATAATGCAGAAACTAAAATCATAAATTCAAGCCAGGAATTAAAATCCTGAAACCCTGTGTGAAAGACGATAATCTTAACCTGGACTATCACAGCTCTTATACTATACATACCATTGCTTATTTGAGTAATATGTAGGTAAATTAATATAATTTTGACTTTATAATGAAATTTCCAGATGGCTTCACAATTATATGTGAATTTAACGAACCTGGTTGAGGCTCATGTTAAGGCAAACATAGAGCAGTTCCTGTCAGAGAGCATGGACCGCCAGGTGTTCCTCAAGAGGATGGACGACTGCTGGCGGGCACACTGCCGCCAGATGATTATGATCCGGAGCATATTCCTATACTTAGACAGAACTTATGTATTGCAAAACCCAAGCATACACTCTATATGGTACTAAATTTAACATTTCTATAAGATAAATGGGCATTGTTCAGTAATTTAAATATTTGAGTTTCATAGAATCTTTTTATATTTTTAGTTAAAATTGTTTTTAATTGGATTGATTAATGATCAATAAATCAATGAATTATATAACTCTTTTGAAATATCAGCAATTAGAAAAGTGTAAAATTACAATTCTGGATATTAATTTAAAATCAAATATTGATTTTGACAAAGATGCAATTTATTATTAGAGGTTATAGTTGAAAGATTGTTAAAAATGTCCTAAATTTATTCAACAACCAAGACAAATTATTTTAAAATCACTTTGTACATTTTCACGCCCTCTTACTACGATGTATAATGCCGGACCAAGTCCCAATGCCATTTGATCTGTAATATAGAAATACTCAATGACTTCTCAGTCCATTCTGGTTTACAGGGACATGGGCCTAGATTTGTTCCGACACCACATAGCAATGAACACATTAGTGCAGACACGCACAGTGGATGGCCTCCTACAGCTAATTGAACGCGAGCGCGGTGGTGACTCGGTCGACATATCGCTGCTCAAGAGTTTGCTACGCATGCTTTCAGATCTGCAAATATACCAGGATGCCTTTGAACACAAGTAAAATTTACCATTTTTAACATATATAACTTAATCAAACTACATTGAAATTGTTGTAAATTTGATGTGATCTACACTAATTTTTTTCTTCGTAGCATCTTATGCATTACTTGTAGCCGTTTATTGCTAATACAATATGATTCCATTCCAGATTTTTATTAGCCACGGAGAGGTTATATGCGGCAGAAGGGCAGAGATTGATGCGAGAGTTGGCCGTGCCCCAATACCTTGCTCACGTAGAAAAGCGCCTTCGCGAAGAAAACGAGCGCCTACTACATTATTTAGATCCCTCTACGAAGTAAGCAGTATTTATGTTATAGTATATATTAGCCTTCAAATAAAATTCTTCCTAAGTTTCAACCCCATTGTGAGCGCCAATTAATTACGTTTTAAAGTGAAGGACATCGAGACAGATTTTGAAGTCACCTGACAGAGATTGATGGTCTTAAAAAATATTACGTAACCCTTAAAGAAACATTCGAAGTCCGAGGAGAGAGGTTTAATTAAAATATATGATATTTATTAAAAAAATACAACAAATGACTAACATGTTTAAAGTAGAAAACGCATTTTTAATATAAGAGGGTTGATGGTATTGAACAAAATACGTCTGACCAATAGGCAAAAGATCATTAAAATCGCTACACGTACGTAACGGACTCCATTTGAGATAGTCTTTTGTTTCATCGTTTACAATTTTTTTTAACCTTTTTAAAAAAACTTTTTTTCTAAATCTCTTTACCAGATGGCAACTGATCCACACGATCGAGCGTCAACTATTGAGCGAACATTTGACAGGCATTCTAAGTAAGGGTCTGGAATCACTAATGGATGGCCCACGGTTGGGTGACCTCACCACACTCTACAGCCTCTTCAGCCGCGTCAAAGATGGACTTAATGAACTATGCAACCACTTTAATGCTTATATCAAGGTAATTGACCCATTTTCAGTTTTTTTTTATCTGTTTGCTTATATTACTGTGTAGTCGAAGATGGAATGAGGTTTTTAACTGTGGTCACTTAAAATCATACACTATTTTGTAAATAATATTGATTTATTTATTAAATGTCACAAGCTTTACATAAAAAATGAGAGCTATGAAGATTTTGTGCCAATTGCCATTAGTAATTATAACAAATCTTAATGGATGGTTTTTGTGTTAAATATATTATCAAGTAATATTTTTGCTACAAGTTCCTGTAGCCCATGGATATCCAAAATTAACCTCGAACAAACCTTAAGTCCTACTTGAATTAGTACATTAATGCGTAGCAAAGCAAGTATTGCTGCCACGATCCTGAGAACTGAAATAGTCGCCCTACTTGTAAACCGACATAGTAACCAATTACCACAAAACTTAACATAAACACAAGGATTAAAATTTAAGGGCAATATCAAAGGAATGCATGTAATATAACTATATTTGTACTTGTTTGCAGAAAAAAGGTCGCACGATAGTGATCGAGCCGGAGCGCGACAAGACCATGGTGGCCGAGCTGCTGGAGTTCAAGGAGCAGCTGGACCACGTGGTGGGCGCGTGCTTCCAGAGGAACGACCGTTTCCTGTACTCCATGCGCGAGGCCTTCGAGTACTTCATCAACCAGCGCCAGAACAAGCCTGCAGAACTGATCGGTTAGTACTCTATATCTCCACTAGATATCCTACTAAAGTCATAGGGGATTAAAATTATTTAACAACCAAATAGTACTATGTTGACATATAAATTCTTGTGTTTCAAGATTATAACACATGTGTAGGCCATCTAATTCTAATTGTTTGTAGCAGCTTATGGACATCCATATCCAATCTTAAACAGGACTGTAAGTGAATGTATTTTAGCAGTCCGACTTATATTTAGCACATCTATGATAGCTTAGCTTATAAGTGTTCCCCTCATCCACCAACATTTCAGATTTAGTTCTTCATGCTTAATTATGTGTTTATTTGTCAGTTAAGTGACTATTTATCTAAATACAACCAGTTTTGCAATTGTTCCAGTTCATAATTGATGTATCCATTTAATAATCTCTGTAATATTTTCTTTTCATAAGACAATATTGCCATAAAGTCATTTTTGTAAATACAATGTGTTTTTCTTCAGCTAAATTCGTCGATGTGAAACTTCGTGCCGGTAATAAGGAAGCGACCGAGGAAGAGTTGGAACGGCTACTTGACAAGATCATGGTACTGTTCAGGTTCATTCATGGCAAGGATGTGTTCGAAGCGTTCTACAAGAAGGACCTGGCCAAGCGGCTGCTCGTGGGCAAGTCGGCGTCCGTCGACGCTGAGAAGTCGATGCTCAGCAAGCTGAAACAGGAGTGCGGGGGCGGCTTCACATGCAAACTAGAGGGCATGTTCAAGGATATGGAATTGTCTAAGGATATCAATATTACCTATAAGCAGGTATGTATAAAGATTTGTGATATATACACTATATTTGAGTGGGTGCCTGTTACAAATCTATACAAGTTGTATTGATTTACATCAAAGTAGTGTCATATATTCTGGTACACATAGCCTTAATGTATGGATATTATCATTAAGATTTTATTGAACATAATATTCTTTTGTGTACATTGAATGAGCTGTTAGTTTGTTAATGTAACATGTATATTTGGCAGTGCAACTAAATTCAAAAACCTTGTAAGAATTACCTTCTTTCTTTATTTTTATTTTTCTTAAAATGTTTTGTGTTATTGCATGCATTTCAAATTATTTACAACAAGTCAACAGATTTAAAAATTGCTTGATTCCAGTTGAAATCCAAACATATCCATAATAGAACATTGTTTGTATATAAGAACAATATACATATATATATTATAGTATAGTTATAGCTCAGTCTTAAACCATGAACGCATTACATGACTTTGCAGCACTTAGCGGCCTCACAGGAGGGCGGCGGCCTGGAGCTGTCCGTGTACATCCTGACGATGGGGTTCTGGCCGACGTACCCGCCCGTGGAGGTGCGGCTGCCGGCCGAGCTCACGCGCCACCAGGACCACTTCGCCAAGTTCTACTTGGCCAAGCACTCCGGCCGCAAGCTGCAGTGGCAAGCCACGCTCGGACACTGCGTCTTAAGAGCGCACTTTTCACAGGTAAACACAATTTTAATTTATTCAAGTGTCATTCCATTTTAAATATCGTTATTTTCATATATTTTTCACTCATTCTTTTGACTTATTCAAGGATACGTCCAATTTAGATATTCCCAAGAATGGATTAATTCAGGTATCAATCAATCATACTTACTTCTCTGAATCAATTTGAGTTACTGGTCAGTTTATTTTTGAATGATGTAACAAGTCAATAGTACATATATCTTTCTCTATTTATTTTTCATTTCTTGTAGAATTATTATACTTGAATCCACTTTACTTAATCCATTAATTCACTTACATTCTTATTTAATATCTATATATTGTTCTAAATATTTTTCACTTCTGTATTTTTTACTTATTATTATCTGTGTTAAAATTATATTATGCAAATTATTTTGTGATTTTCCAGGGTAACAAAGAATTACAGGTGTCACTATTTCAAGCATTAGTTTTATTACTTTTCAATGACGGAGATAATATTACTTTTGAAGAAATTAAAACCGCTACAAATATTGAGGTATTTATGTATCATATCTTACTCTATATATTGTTAAAGTTAATATCTTTTCACACACCCAGAGTTACACTAAAACTTCAGAAGGGACTAAAATGTTCAATAACAAAATAAATCTATGCAGCGATGGAATTCATAATATTCTCAAAAGTGTTTGCAGTCAGATGGTGTTATACCAGTCAAGTGGTGGTGTGAAAGGATTATAGTTCGACCGGGCTATACCACTACCGGCCTCATAGTCCGCCGTTAAGTAACTCTCATATTACAGTTGAAGGTGCAGATACCGGTTACATTTAAAAACGAGGCGACCATTTTAGTCCTTAGAAGTAGCAGCACATGTACGTACGAGCTCAAATAGAACTTCAGACCTGTTTGAGTTTGTATGTAGAGGTGTATGAGCTCTAGCCGCCACTCAACCTGAACGCTCATCTGCTAATCCCCTCGCGTACGTTTCTAATCGACATTCGGGTAGTGTAATGAGTGATGGCTTTTATATTGCTGCTGAGACCCATTATGGGCAGTGGAACAGCAATGGAAGATAATATTGGTGAGTGTGTACCAGGAGGGCGAGCTGCGGCGCACGCTGCAGTCGCTGGCGTGCGGCAAGGCGCGCGTGCTGACCAAGTCGCCGCGCGGCCGCGAGGTGGACGACAGCGACCAGTTCGCCTTCAACGCGGACTTCACCAACAAGCTCTTCCGAATCAAGATCAACCAGATACAAATGAAGGAGACAGTTCGTATCATGCCATTTTGTTTGCCTCGCTCTTTTGCCTGACAAGCTTGGTTCTATATACGTGTTCTTTTACTAATAAGTTTTAAAATTTCTTTATTAAACAATGTTTTATCAGTTTCTGACGTATTTGTCATTTCTCGTAGGCTTTTAGACGGATGATATAAAAAAAGTGATATATATCACAGAATATTACATTTCAATATTAAAATAAGGCAATGTTAACTAAAAAGTAGATGGGAATAAAAACTAAAAATAATATTAAATATATACATTCTACCATTTAGACACAATTTATAAACAAAAGCTTGTTACAAGGTAGCACACATAGACACAGATGCCTTTTTCAAATTTCTAAATTTAACTATAAATAAAATTCGCCTAAAAACACATTGACGATTTGCAATCACCATCGCGGCCGCGGACGCAAATAGTTCTCCGAGTTTGACCCCCAGCCAGACGACGAACTGTGTGAATTGGATTTCTATTCTGGGTTTGGGTGCTTGTGTACTCGTCCTTGTGTCTCCATGGGACTCACGATATGGAGAATGCTATTGAGCTGAGTTAACAATGACCGTCTCCCCTTCCGCAGAGTGAAGAGCAGAAGGCGACGGAGGAGCGCGTGTTCCAAGACCGGCAGTACCAGATCGACGCGGCCATCGTGCGCGTCATGAAGATGCGCAAGGCTCTCTCGCACAACCTCCTTATCTCCGAACTCTACAACCAACTCAAGTTCCCCGTCAAGGTACACCATGTCCTTTTTATTTGAGCTTACCCACTTAATTTGGTACTGCATTCAGGCAAAGCCTTTGTAAATAGTAAGCCAAAAAACAATAACATATGTATATTTTAGAAACACCATGAAATTTCAAGAAATATTAGCATTCGACATGTATATTGTTTAATGGCTGTCTGGTATACACCTATTGTGTACTCTTTGCCATTACATTAGAATCGCTATTGAAATCATTCATCTGTTAATATCACAGCTTACCATTACATAATATAGGAATCCTCATATTTGTCATGTCTGATATATCTTTGATTTTTAAACTATAATATATTGTATCCTGATATTTACTTCATGTTTTAACGTACCTTGTTGATACTAAAGTGATTAATAGCTATTAATTGGGATATTTTGCCCAATATGTTATGTTTTATAATTTTATATATGCTGAGTGTTCCGTTCTGTCCGGCCGCAGCCCGCCGACCTGAAGAAGCGCATCGAGTCGCTGATCGACCGCGACTACATGGAGCGCGACAAGGACAACCCCAACCAGTACAACTACGTGGCGTAGAGCCCGCCCCGCGCCCCCCGCGCTCCCCCGCTGCCCCGCTGCCCGACTGAACACCATCTGTTCCTTTCCGCATCAATTTAAACCGAGCCGAAGGCGTAGGTGGGACGTTTCATACTGAAATTTTACTCATTGCTCATCGTTCAATGGCAATAATTGAAAACACAATTCGTGCAGTGTTCCATTAATGTAAGGTTTTCTCTTAAACGGCTAGAGCTTTCGTTTACGGTTTTAATGTGATTTATTGTAAAATTATCGTATCGATATAAGTGATAACTGCCTTCGATTAACTATCTTTGTAATGGGTAAAACGATTTTTATGAAATAGATACGACTTTGAGTGTAGTGAGTTAGCAGCGATCTCTTTACGCTTTGGGACGGGCCGATCGCCCGATGGCCAAAAAAAGATGTATTCCTTTTCCCTGGCCCGAATCTGGCTCCGCTATACATATACATGATAATGTTATAAATAAAACTTAAATATAACCCACACTAGAGAAGTAACGTGTGATATTAGACAATCGATGTCCCTCCTACGAAACGAGCACCAACCACTCTAATCGTATTTTGTACATATGTGAATAGCTTTGCTACTCATGTATTTACAAAATATTTTAATCCATCCTGAAATATCAGAGACTAAATTGCCAATTTTTAATGTCGATTTCCATAGAAATATGTTAAATTTTGATATTTGATGCGATCGGTTGAGTTGATTGAGTCTCTGAAGTTTGTCGACGGATTGTAGACGTACATTCTCACGTAGGACACATAATTTTTGGCTTGCTGTTTTACATCATTGACGAAGTAATAAGACTCCTAATAAGTAATGTTATGTCTATGACTTATGCGACTGTAACGCATTTCAATAGAAACACCTGTAAAGATTTATGTAAATTTATTTGACTGACTTAATAGCCAGAAACTGTCTTACATTTGAGTCTATTTTATTACTTTGTCTTTTTAGTATGTTTGTCATTTACATTAAAATCGCGTGTTTCTTAAATATCTGCTGTACATTTTGTATGTAGCTTAAGCTCATAGTTGATTTCGATAGCTTTATATCATTGAATTACTAAGCCTAATTTACGATTTAAGTTTATAGAAGAAATCTATCCAGCAATAAAATTTTGTCACCATAAAATCGTTGGCGCATATCACAGCAGTTATTTGTCAGTTACAATCTCTAGTTTATTTTTGCGTTGTCTGGTTGTCAGTTTCAAGAGGGATCAGAATTAAAACTATTTATAATTTTCAACAGTTGTTTTATTTACATTTAACCTAACAATGACAAATAATTCCGTCTCAGATTCTATATTTATAATACTATTTAAAATCACGTTGGAAGTTACTCGAATTATTACAATTATTAACTCTTTATATTTAATAATACAGTCGAAATTTAATTTAATTTACATTTTAGTACAATAATAGATTTTATAAATAAAAAAAATAGTATCCGTTAATTATTTTTGTCAAGTCCACATTTTTAAGCCCAACCGTGTTACAAAACATGAAAGACAAATCAGTTTTAAAACAAGGTATTAGTTTATTTTTGAGATTGGTGAACACATTTATTTCTCTTTGAAGAACTTTTATACGTAGTTGATACACACATCGAATTAGTTATTAATTGCCGATAAATAGAATAGTAATTTAGTGTTAATATATTTTATATAGATGAATAATATAATCCCAAAAAATAAAGGAAAAATCTGATAAATACTACAATATTGCAAGAAAAAAAAACTGTCAAATTAGTCTTGCTAGATTTCCATATCATAGTCTCAAATTTACCTGTCCATCAACAAATTGTACATATGTAATGTAGTTATCACAGTAGTGTGATGTAATGTTACACTTATGTATCTCTGACTTGCAAACATTTGATATCAAGTTTTGTAAGTTTGTTCTGTATATGGTGTAACTAGTATGTTCTATCTTAAATAATAATATTTTACATTAGAATAATTATTACATTTAAATTCGAGTTTAGAATACATTTGAAATGTTGGACATGCCAAGATACTAACATCTAGAAACTATAGACAATAAATAGCACCTAAATTGCAGGCGTAAGTAGAAGTAGTACATTATCCTAATACAATACTAGAATAATAATGTGCTTATAAAAATCTAACATTTATCACCAAAAATGATACTGAAATAGAGAAACGTTTGACAAATAGTAATATAAGTATACAATCGTGATTCCTTAGGCTCCAGGTGCCACATAACGCTGATTGCAAAAACACCTAGATCCAAAACACATAACTTTATATACATGTCCGATTAACTAACTGGGGATTGAAACCGACAAACTGCGTGTCAGACGAAGACCACTGAGACATTTGACAAAAACAATGTAAATGACATAAAAGCCCTGTTTTATGGGTCCGTATTCTGACGTTTAATATTGACAGGACTTTAGTTCACAATATAAAGCGACTAAAACGATATTTTATTTCAAATTTTATGTACCGATGGAATAAAATCGATACAAAACTCTTTAACGATATGATGAATAGATTATTTGACGAAATTATCTATTAGGGTTACGTTTCATATTCTATTTTTATTTACAATAAATGACACAAATAATACAGCGTATCTAACTCTTTGCTATCAGGAATACTACATAGTATGTACCTAATGTATTTATCGCCAGATTCTGAAAAGACGTTCGCACAGTACAAGTGTAGTAATCTCAATTGTGAAAAATATAAGAGCCTTCAATAACAATCAACAATCAATTCAATCAAATCAAACAACATTTCAATCAACAATGCCCAAAGCAACATTAAGGTCATTAAGTTATTATTCTACGTGGCGTGTTGTGAAGATGACTTTTACCATCCATTACAGTTTTGCTACCAAGAAATCCGACAACATTAATATTCACTTTGCAGTGGATGTCGTAGACATTAGTTCCAATTTTTGCAATATTTTCTATCTATGTATTTATGTATGAAATACGTCAAAGTTAATATAAAATTAAACAACTGTGTTGAGGATTCCGTCAAATCGACTATCAATGAGAATGAGACCCTAAGAGAATGGTCTGTATAAAGAGGAATTTTTTGAAACCCATATTCCTCATGCATATGCCCCTTTATTTTTACAAAGTACAAAAGTCCCACGCCACTCATACCTACGCCACTGATTATTCCGACATCATAAATCAATCTTCATACTCACCCATCCATCATTTCCTCGTCCCGTGCAAATAAAAGATTCAGATTCTAATTAAATTTTTCTATCTAATTCGAGTAAGATTTATTTTACAAAAAATACTTGCCCTATATTTTATTTATCTATAATCCTGAATACTCTGTCGAGGTGATCCTTGTGGTAGTCCAGCTCCTCCGCCAAGGCCAACGCCAAGTTGTTTGGAGTAATCTCAATGCCTAAGTATTCTTGAAGAATTTCCTAAAAATATAAATGAAACGTAAATTATAAACCTATTTTAATCTAATTAGAATTCAAACTGCTGGAAATGGTAAAATGGTAAGGAATAATATTATTATATCTATGACTTCAGTAAAAAAATTCAATAAAACCACTGTACAATAGAGAACATTTGTCTTCGAAATAAAGTTTTATACCCGTAAAATAAGTAAGTATTAGCTCTGATTGGATGCAGTTATATGTTTGTGAATAAAGATAATGTTCTTTTGGAAAATAAAGTGGTTACATTTATGCAATGAAAACAACTTAATTTATGCAAAATTCTTAATAATTATCTTATTGTATTAAAGAAGTTTCATCCCCGATTGAAAACTGATTTATCACTCTAAATTATGAAAAAAACTGCCCAAATTACCTTATTCGAATCACGTTTAAAACAGAGAGGATAACTTACGGGAACCATTTGTACGGTATGGGTAATAATTATGTCTCGGAGATAAGAAAGCTTTATCACTGTGAATCGACAAATTTTTGGCTATATCATCAAAGGATTAGAACGACATAAAGATGATAAAGAAGCGCAACCTGCGGGGGCCGCGCGCCGCCGTGACGCAGCACGCCGCGCCGCAGCGCGTCGCCGGCCGCGCGGCTCAGCGGCGCGGCCTGGAAGCGGCGCTGCCACACGCTCCACGCCAGCGCGCGCGAGATCAGGTACGAGTAGTACTTCGCGCCGTACCCGATCAGGTGGCTGAAGCGGTGCTGCCACGCCTGAACATACATATCACATTCATGAGAAAAATACACAACGACTATAGAACTAGTTGGAATCCAGCCATCAGAAGAGAGCAATGACCATGCTGACCACTCAATGTTGATTAGTCGCTGGACATCCACAATCAACCTCTAACAGGACTCAACTCCTATGTGACATACATACTTGCAATCCTTTCATCGACCCGTTCTATGAATCAGAAATGGGGATGGCAATATTTTTGCCTTTCCCTTATTAACTGTTATTGAGCTAAGAATTTCAGTTATGAAATACTTGGTACGCAGCATTAAAACATTTATAAAATACATCAAATTACATATATGAAATGCATATATTTATAAAAATAATAATTCGGTAACAGAGTAATTTCAAGCATTAACCATATCAAATGTATGTCTGACCAAATAGTCTCACCGATCTCTTCAAACTTGAACATAGTAAAAAATATTTATCTACTATCAGATAGGAATACTCACCGTATTCTCAACGTACGGTAGACCATAATACTGTTTCTGAACTTTTTTAAGTACATCCGTCGTTCTGCCCGCGTGCGCTGCGTTCGGGCCGTGGTACTGCTGGTCCAATGCCGAGTAGAACACCTGTGAGCATTGCTACAGTCAATTCATTTCATCTAGTTTGTATTAATCGTAAGTGATCTACAAAGTTAACCTTCTCATTACTTCTTTAATACTTTCATTCATAAAAATCTGTATGGTTTATTGGTGAACACGGGGCTGTGCTTACGTAGGCTCCTGTAAGGTTACGGGCAGACACAATAGTTGTATATTCATAGACGCTACAAAGATGTCGAAAAATACAACATGTTTGTGAATCGTCGGCGCATCCCCAGTCTATAAAAAACACCTCTAATCAAATGCGCCATTTGCAACGCGGACTTCATATAAATATGAGCGCCGTGTTCAAATTTTTAAGCAACATCTAACTCGGACGGGATTTAGATGGGTGACCGCTAGTAGCCATGGCTTGTAATGCAGTAGGTCTGGTTGATATAGAAAAAATCTGTTGTTAAATCTTGAAAGAGTAGTACTAAATATTAGTCTCAATGAATTAATGCTTTTCCGTGCAAAATACAATCAGACTTAAATTGTAATTTGATTGACAAAAAAACATGCAAGATTAGTATTGAGTCGCATTTACCTGCAATTGCATTTCACTAGCTCCGAACAAATATTTGGAAGCGCATAATCTTTGTAACATATCTTCGGGCATTGGCTCTCGTGTTTGGAAGTGACGAGCGAACCGACGAATTACCTGTCATAATTAAAAATAATTATTTACAATAAACATATACATGAATACAAGAAAGGACTGCGGTCTGCGTACGCTATTGTTGTAGTAATAACTGACAGACATCCAACTCATTCATGTGATCAAGAGATATGTTGCTGAAACTGTAAAGCAGATGTATGATTGGCTCTTCCTGCTTGCCTATTTTATCCTGAAGAAAAGCATTAGTGTCAGTGCCCAATAATGGGTGCTCTTATATTTACATGTGTCTATAAACATTTATGCGTGTGCATCTCTTTCTCCCTCTCTGACTCCCTTTCTCCATCTCCCCCTCTGCTCCCGCACTCTCTCTCTCTGCGTTCATGGAGCAACTGAGAATCGTTATATGTGTGTGTGTGTGTGTGTGTGTGTGTGTGTGTGTGTGTGTGTGTGTGTGTGTGTGTGTGTGTGTGTGTGTGT
>DWON01006402.1:0-13888 GCA_018251015.1 Phocides pigmalion okeechobee
TTGGAGGCGACCATCTTAGTCCTCAAGAGTAGGAACGCATCCGCGTCCATCCTTAAATAGAACTTCTGTTCTATTTATATTGGGCGTGATTGTCCATGGGCTGCAGTGACCACTTAACATCAGGTTGCCTGCATGCCCGTTTCGTACTCTTTCATTATAAAAAAAATATATATATATTTTTACTCTGTCCACTTTTCCCTATCTTCATATGCATTAAATATATATTATTGAAAAATAACTAACATACTTTTTGAAAAGTAAATAAATAAATATGTAGTCACAATAAGTCGTCATTATGGCAAGGGTTGCTGTACGTTGCTTGGGCGAACTACGAAATCAGCGGATGTAGCTAATCATGCCGTGCCCACGGCTGAGTGGGCCTGTTTCCATCCATCAAAATATTTATTTTTTATGTGAAAAGAGTAGCAAACAAACACAAAAACTACTGAAGTTGTATCTGAGCTCGAACATAGATAAGTTGCTACTCCTGAGGATTAAGATGGTCGCCTCGTTCAAAGTAGAGCTGCCGCACCTCTCCAACCGAAACACAAGTAATGCTTTAGGGCAGATTATGAGGGCGACGATAGTACCTCTCCGGTGGAACTGTTGTTACTATTCATTTTTCTTGTCGACATATTTATAAAATGGCATTTAAGATTGTTTTAAATGTACTTATTTATTTGTTATGCCATGGATGGAATATTTCTTTCTTAATCTTTCTTTCCATCTACATGGTAATAGCGGATTGTTACAAAGTAGTTTTAATAATAACTTAATGGAAACAAGAATTGTTTTACGTCGGGTTTTGATAATAGCAGTGGTGACTCTCCTATCCAACTATGTTTTATCATCTATTCAATTTAGATATGTTTCGTTGCGTTAAAATCTACACAAAGTCGCGGGCATAACTAGTTAAATTAAATTTATAAATTGTTGTTTATGTAATTATTATTGTTAGATTCGATTAAATCTCCCGGGAAACGTGTTGGAAACGCACAGAAACGAAACTAAACTCTACCATCCTTGTAACTCTATAAATGGACAAACAAACAAGTTTTCACTTGATGCATTTTTTTATTGCGATAGAGTAAGAAACGGGCGTGCAGGTCACCTGATGTTAAGTGGCCACTGTAGCCCATGGAAAACCACGTTCAATCTCAAATAGAACAGAAGTTTTATTTAAGGGTGGACGCGGATGCGTTGCTACTCTTGAGGACTAAGATGGTCGCCTCCAATAACGTGTATCCGGCAACCAAAACGGATGTACTGCATATTTAAGTGTATCAGATATATTTTACAATTAAAATATTATATATCATGTGTTTGATCACTTTTATGTAATTATCAAAAGGTGTAAACGTTAAACATATTGTTTAAAACTACGGTATGTTTGTACGGATCAATATAGAAAGGCGTTTATCGATTTTAATCATTTTTGAAAAGAACTGACTTAACAGAAAATGACTTATGAGTAAACTAGTTTTTGCTTAATAGACGTAATAAATATGTACACTGCGTAAAGTATAAAAAGCCAAGTTTGTTTGATTAAAAATATTGGTTACTTAGTAAAGTAACAATCGAATAGAGGAAGAACATAATTTAACCGAGTAGTACCACACCCTTATAGCTCACGATGAAACGATTGGTAATGCTTTGGTAGGATAACAACAACAGTTACCGTCTACTTACAAATGGGAAGACAATCTTATTCCTTAGGGGTAACAATGTATGTATGATCTTGGATAGAAATGCAAACCTTTGAAGTTGTATGTGGATATCCATGTACAGCCACCACTTATTACTATTAACTCTTTTGACATATAAAAGAAAGAATATTTTTCGACTGACCTCAAAAAAAGCAGATGTTCTTTATAATTCGGTTGCATTTTTTATGTCGGTTACCGTATAAATAAGTCATCTGTTAACCGATTTTGATTTTTATTTGTACCTAGACCAAACTGGTCTCATTTAATTGTGGTTAATTATAATTATGTTAAAATTTAATTTCGATTTTTTTTCAACAAGGTGAATATCGCGAGTTTTAGCGAGTCAACCTTTCCATGAATACAATTAACACTAATAAACACATTCATACATCGATTAGGCAACTAATAAAACGTACTAATTAATAATCATAACGTAGATAATGAAACGCTAATGGTAAGTTAATTTTGTTCCCGATAATTGCGAATTTTCTACGAAATACTATGTTTAACCGACAAAGTATGCACTCATGCATTATTTAATATGTTACCTACATAACGAAACGTGGATGTCCTTAATATACGAATGCGCAATACTAATACGTTAGATTTTTTGCATATGAGGAGTTGAGGCTACTTGTTGAATAGTCACAGACCATGGACATACACTCGTCTCAAATAGTATGACCATCATCATCATCATCATCAATTTGCTTACCTTGCAGAAGCCCCTCCTTAACGTTGCCCCGCAACCACACTACGGTCGCCTGACCACGATTTGAAGCTAGTCCAGCGGGACGATACGATTCAAAGAGAGCTCTGTTGCAAAATCCGGCGATGCAGCGACTCTATTTGTATTTGTAATGTCCAGGCGACGGTAACTGCTTTCCATCAAGTGGCCAGGTGCCTTTTCATTAGGCTAATTTACAAGAAAAAACATTTTTTATGCGCAACTACGAGTACACTATTTTAATGAAACGCAAGAATTGTTTCACGCTAGAAAAAGGCATTAGGCAACGGAGAGGTACCGTTCGAATTGTATGGATCCTAATTTATAAATTACTTATTTTCTGATTTCAAAAAAATAATAAGTTACTTAGAATTTTCAGTGATTTTTCTCTAAAGCCTGAACTTTCTTTTCCGACGTTGAGATTCAAAATGAAAGTGAAACTTGTGTATTAACTTGTAAAGCGATATATGGTCATTTATTAAGTTTGGAAATCTGTTACAGATCCGATTAATTCAAACTAGAAAGTCCTTCCGACCGCTGTATCATTAGAAAGTTGAATCTATTATTATTAAATTAAGATTAAAATTATGATAAAGCCTATATATAATCCAAAATGAAATCCACTAAAAATATTTTCCAATGCATTTCCTAAGATTCTAAACTAATATGTCCGCGGAATTTATACATTTGACTATGTACGGTAACAACGATTAATGATTTTTTAAATGCCGATTTTTCGAACCACTTGCATGGTTGTGGTCACGGCGAAAACGTGAGTTAATCATGATTACCCCGTACATATTAAAATAAATTAACTCCCTTTTCATGGCACTTCCTATACTCCACACACTCCACCACGTTGCTTCAAAGAGATGACGGGCTTGTGGTCCATCTGTGGGATGCTCAGGGCCTTAGAGATCTCGACAAGTTCTATCGACTCATATATTGTCGACAACCGGTGCTAAGCACAGAAGCCCTAAACGACGTAACTCAACTTATGACTTTAAAGTAATATCATTCTACTATGTACCGGGTATTGCACATTGCACATAGAACATTGTGATGCATTTAGGACAGATGTCCTAGCAAAAGTACCACGCTAAGATCAACAAATAACTTGAAGCACCAACTTCAAAATATAACAGATTATTTTACAACATTCCAACAACAACAAAAATATTTCTTACTTAGCAGTGCTTATCAGGTTTTTTTTATTTGCAAAAAAATCGCAATAATTACAATATTATTTTCATGTAATATTAGCATTCTAGGAATAGTTAAATGTGAGGGATATTATTAGTATTATCGAAACCATATCTGAATGGCAAAAAAAGTATTTATTTTGATATATGTACTGTTTTAAACTATTCTACTAAAAGCCTATGCATTACATAAGAAAGCTCTTACAAATAAGCGAAGGTCTGATCAAAACTAGATTAGACTTCATCGGAAAAGTTATTTCATACCAATCATGGTATGACTTCTACCGCGTTCCATGCTTTTGGGAAATGCGCAAGAGTTGATTTTTTATCTCCGTCAAGTTGTATAGGAGTGAGCGAGATGTGAGGTTGTGTAGGAAGGGAGCTAGTGATAGTTAGTCCCACTACGTTCACCGGGATCGAAGCCGCTTGCATCTTACAGTTGGTAGTCAGCTCTCGGTCTAAACGCACGATTACATCGAGTATAATACTTTCTAAATATTTCGATTTTTACCGTTTTATATTACGTTGTGCAATGATGAACCATTTTTGAAAATGGAAAATGTGATTCAGTCAAGGAAGCGATTCAGTTGTTAATTTTTTTTTAGTTTTGTGAGTGGACAGTCGAAGGATTTTTTCTATTGGTGAAGTTTCAGTGAATTTTAACGGTAAGTTAATTTAAATCAATATTTATTTTAATTATATATAATTTATTTTGTTAGCAATAAAAATATATGGAATATATATTTTTTCAATATACAAATTTGGAATACACACATATTACGTTTCTTTTTGCAAAATCTTGCATGAAAGTTTCAACTTGTCCTTATTTTATATTTATTACTATGTCATTTATTAATTTCAAGAATGTAACAAGTTTTTCTTTTAATATTCTATTATTTTTATTGAAAACAATACGAGCAATAAAAGTGGCGAGAGAAAAATATATGAAGAATATGGATCCACGTGATTTCAATATTTTTTGAAGCGCTCGTAACTCCGCGACTTGTTTGAAACATAAATAAACAACAAACAGAAGCAACGTCGGGTGCGGTCATTGATTTGAAGGGTGACCGTTTATGGTAAAAAATTCATGCGCGCCTCCGTGTTTTGAAGAGTAAATAAAGCTACATATATTTTTCGGTTTTTATTTTTAGATCCCAATGGAGTTGGTTACTACCTCGTATTTCCACAGAGTTTTGAGAATTTTACCCGACCTAAATATAAAAAATCTAAATTGGTCAATATGTGAGAGATTTTTGTGGTAATAAACAAAAAAAAAAAAAAGTTGGGAAATTCATTATGGATACCATGTAATCGCGGGGGCGAGCGACCAGTTATGCCAAATTCTTACCGCCTAACACCCATTGTCCAAATATAGAATGATTTCTTTCGAATTTGAGAACATTAACAGCTCGAGCTGCAAAACAGTTCCCATATTTTTTTACGCGGGAAACTCTCGGTTCGGTTCGGTTCAGTTCGGCAGGGATACCACTCTGTGGGGAGTGAGTAAGTAGTTATGCCGGATTCATAGCAACTGAAACGCCACGGTGTTCCTCCGTGTGCCTTTCGTCGGGACCACGAGTACCCTGTAGCATTCTTCAACAGTCTTACGATAACTGTATTATAAACCTTTTTAACGGCGAAGGAAAACATTGCAAGGAAACTTAGCTTAAAAAAGTAAGGTGACTGACTCTGTAGTATTCTTGTACAATCTCGACAATAACCGAATTAAACATTTTTTGAAATCTGTTGAAAATAAAATTATTCTTTTTTATAAAACGGAAGTAGCAAACGAACATGCAATCCACCTGAAGGTAAGTGATCACACGCAAGTGGACTTCTGCAAGCAACTCTAAGTCAAGAGTCCCACTTGAGATCGATCACAGTTGCGTTGCTACTTTTTAGGACCAAGATGGTTGCTTCATTTGTAAATGAGCAGACAACCACACCTCTCTACCGACACGCAAGGAACCTTCACGGAAATGGGTGTGGTGGTAGTATCCCAATCGAACCTTATAGGCTCTACCTTGCGAATCCTCTAACAGCATAAGGGCTTTACACATAACTATTAACAGACCGCGTCGCTGCACGAATCCACCTTGTCTAAAGGCCCTAAACACGACATTGAAGGTCGCAGCAAGCAAAGTTCGTATAATGCGCTATTATTTTCGATCGCAGACAACAACCTCGCCAGATTTTTTGTTACAAACGGAATGAATTGTCATTCATCTCTTTTATTAACGATGGATAAATATAACAATATTAGGATTTCGAAAAAGTTGATATAAAATATTGATATTTATACAAACTTTCAACCTGTATTTTATTCCTTTAGGGCTATCCCTAAGAAGGTAAAATACATAAATAAATATTTTCGAAATTCCTCTTTTAGTGCTTACGTTATATAGAACACATAGTTATATGTGGGAAATTATAAGTTTCATCGTTTGGGACTGTCACTTAGCACTTTTATATAGATATGAGTGAAAAGCGCTGTACGTAGGTCGGAAATATAGCTATTTGAATATAGTTAGAGAAAACTTAAGACCTCTCCTACAGGATATTAACCACGTGACGAAGCGCTAAAGTGACTGAGAAAAGGTGGGAGAACAATAGTTCGACCAGGAAGTTACTACCTCCGCCCTCATAATCCGCCGTAAAGCATTACTAGTGTTTCGGTTGGAGAGGTGCAGTTGCCGGCTACACTTTGAAGCGAGGCGACCTTAGCCCTCAAGAGTAGCAACGCATCTACGTTCGAACGCAGATAGGATTTCGGTCGTCTTTGTGGTTGTACGTGAATGTCTATGGGCTGCGACTACATAACACCAGGTGGTTTGCATGCTCGTTTGCTACTTTTCTCATATAAAAAAAACTAAACTTGTTGCTTGACATCTCACCCTGAAAAGGTCACTAAGTATGGATACATAATAATCCCTTATGTAGTATGGGACTGGAGTCATTACCTCTGCTATATAAAAGTACATCAACCCTTATGTAGCAGATGTCAGATAAGTCTCCAGTCCGGTAGGGATAGAACTCTATCTGATGGATTGCCTACTCATTTGCTACATCCACGCTATTAATCGACTCAGTAAATAAACCATAAATGCCTACTTGATTGGAAAGCCTGTATTGTGGAGTGTTTACATTCGTTAGTACACAATGGGCTTCGTGTAAACACAGCCTTCTATCAACACAGTGTTTATTTGTGACTTTCACTTGTGCGGTTCAAGGGCGCTAGGCTGGTTACCCGCGTGCGATTGCACGACACACAGATTTTACAATTGCAAAAAGATTGGACTGTTTAATTAAAATATATTTCAAGAGACTCTTTTTCAACAACAAATAAATAAACCATGGAATGACTATAAGACTTCTGCAAAAAATGACACAGAAGCAACAGAAATCCTAGTGTGGTATAGACATATAAGTATGTATTTAATATACAGATTACACGTAGGCCCTTCAAAAATAATAACGCGTTCTACACGTATAGCTGGGGCTAACAGAGATTCTCAAGGATTCCCTGTAATATGTCAGTTGTCATGGACACAAACCAAACAGCCAGACTCAAATACATAGACATAGTTTAAATTCATTATATAGACTTCTGGTTTGCTGGAAAACTAATGCAAAAACAGTTGTTTTATTTTGTCATGTTGATTGAAAATTGCATAACAAAATTAATCATTCTTAACAAAAAAAAATGAACATTAACAACGACTTATTTTTTAGTTCATATTTTCTTAAATAAAAAATCGCAGTCAGTCGACACTAAGTATACAGCCTTAAGGCCATTACGATACTCGAACGATTCATCACACTGTGTCTTCTTTTTGCGGTTACTTTGTACATAACACAGCCATTATGTACTCGTATAATGCGATGCCGATTGTTGATGGCTATTGTGGATATAGAAAGTTAATAACGGATGATATATATTTAACCGTTCGTCGTTCAACCATTAAATCTTAAAATAACGTTGTTTAGCGCGAGATCACAGAATCTCTACGTATGTAATAATACTGTATTGTCGTCATTCATATTTTAATCATTATTTTATTAACATTGAAAGTTTCTGAACGTGCCTTTACATTATTTTCTGAACGTGCCTTTACATTATTTTGATGCCATAGCGTGTTTTGTTTCACATTGCTTAAGAAATTTTAGAAGACACTTTTACTTAACTCACAATTTTGTAAAAATATATAAATAAATATTTTTGTATAATTTTGCTCTTCTCAAAATTATTATATTTTTAACGTGTAGGTACTACATTTTTAGAGCTTCTTTTGAAAATTAGAAGTTTGAAAAATAAGAGGTTTTGGCAACTCTAGATGAGGCTCGTGACCTCAATGAGATTAGTTACAGACATCCCTGGACGGTAGTGACCACCTACCAACATACAAGGGACACAAGGTGGAGAGGACAAAAAACAGTGAGACTAACATAAACATATAACAGGAATTAAATATTAAAAAAATGTACAAACAAATAATTTACAGTTTATTATATGTATATACAAAGTAAAAGCTTCTCGTAGATAAGAGAACCTGAGTGTAAAGTTATTATAGCGAAGTGCATAGTGAAGGTAACCGGCTTCCTTGGCACGTTAATCGATGGTTAATTCATTACAACCACGCACATTATTCATAAGCCCATGATTTGAGCCGAGGTGATTGAATGCGAGACAATGATTCCCCTAACCATGAAGCTCATCTTAGCTAATAGTCCGAGGTTCCATTCCCAGGCAACTTTTGTTATTTTTTTTGTAGTAATTTGCGTACTAGAAATTAATTATCCTTTGCTTTAGCGGGGAGGGCAAACATCGTGGGCAAACTTAGCCAAATAATTTTTCGATAGTAAAAGAGTAAAGTGGCTGACAAACCCTGAGATGAACGCACAGCCGAATCTTGTGAGGTACATAAATTCTTGTATATTATGTTCTTAGCGTAGGTGAGCACATAAACTTCACTCCCACGGAGAATATAAGGGCTGTTTATATAGATTATATCGATAAAGATTTACATGATTATTTTATCCGTAGTATAGATTTGAATAAACTTTGTACACAAAGTAAGAGTTGCTGGATTTATTGAAAAATATTGTAATATCGATTTCTACCTGAAAAAGCCGCGAGTAAAAACTAGGTCCGAAAGGTGCAAAGACTACTAATCCGTACTGCACTATCGTGGTCTTAAACCTCATTCTTAACTCCTCTTAGAGTGGTTCCCAGCAATGGTACCCAGCAATGATACCTAGCAGTGGTATAAGCCATGGTGCCCAATTGTGGTGCCAAGATGTGGTGTCCAGTAGTGACATCAAGCTGTGCTGCTCAGCAGTCGTATACAGCAGTGGTGGCCAGCTCTGGTGCCCAGGTATACTGTTCATAACGAGATATTCCATGCCACTGTCGGCTACCAGACTATACAAATATGAAGTAATCAATTAACACGTCGTAGCTGCGTAGGCCTCGACAATGGGCAGCGGCGACCGGTCCGGTGATGTAACACTTTCTCGAGGAAAGTTGTCAATTGAGCCCGAGTAGCTAGAACAGCGGCTTTGTGAAACCCGGAACTCGTATTTGTCAATATTTCAATCAATATTTATCAATATATTGTTTGAAGCAAATAGTTAAGCGATTTTTTTCTAATAAACAATTAGTACCACGTTTCACTATATACTCGTATCTACTGCTGGTGACAGGAGGACTTGTGTACCCAGTGCAGAAGTTTACGATTGTTATTCAGTGAAGAATACGACCACCGTTTTTGGCATCACGCAGCATAAAGGCGGACTTATTTACAGTTTCTTTCCCCGCCTCTTCGCCAAAAGGAAACACCTAACGAGTCAGTGGTAGTTTATTGACGTTCAAAACAGCTTCTGTAAAAATTTACTTTGAATAAAAAATTTGGTTTTTGTTTTTAGATTGACTCCTTTTAGATTTTTTAGGTTAGAAATTATCGAAATTTCTCTTGAGAACTGAGATGGTCGCCACTTGTAGTGCCCACAACCGCAAATCGTTTGCCGCTGCTATTATAAAAAAGGAGTCATGGATACTACCGTGAAAAGAACAGAACAAAAATAGCGATGAAAAAACTTACAACCGGCTATGTTTCTGTTATATTTCAATTATTTTTTGTTTCAATAGTAAAAGATTGTGAATTTGCCATTCAACGCGGGAATGCAGCTAGCGCTCTAGCGTACTTGGAACGATGCCGCATGCACACGGACTTCCTTTAGATTGTTCAGATTAGGCTTTTAAAGACATAAATATTGGTTTACTTGTGACATTGCTTGTTTGTTCCATCCACATCAATTGGGCTCGTGGCGGTCCTCCACGGATAAATATATACCGTCGTTTTTGCCACGGACATGCAAGATGTGGAATGAACTTCCTCCAGAGCGCTATGACATGGGGCTCTTCAAAAAAGGTGCAAGACGAGTTCTTCTAAAAGCCGGCGATGCATTGGCGATTCCTTTGATGTTGCAAATGTCCATAGACAACGGTGACTGCTCTCCATCAGGCAGCATCTCTGCCTTATCGCTCGGTTTAAATATATAAAAAAAGTCAATTTTACTATACTTGTGTAGACATACCCAGCATAACGTACGTAATACGTCACGCACATAAGCGTGCAAGTATCATGTATCATAAAGGGCCTCACAATAGTCTGCCGGGAGTCAGTGCCCATCAATTGACCGTAAAAGGCACACATTATCAGTTCATGTTAAGCTAAGAATTGCAGCAATTACTTAACATCAGGTTGCCTGCATCCCGAGACCAAAAAAAAAGCTTAATCTCGTATTGTCTATAGAAGCATGGTTGCAACCCTTCTTAATATATCATATTTAACGATTGAAATATTTTGACAGGTAAAATTATATTTTTCAACGGGGAGGTAAAACCTCCACCATTCTTACTTAATGGCAAGCAACTCTAATGTTTCGATTCAAAAGATATATACATGAAGAAGTTTAACGAACTCGAAGGTACCACCGCCGCTTGCACCGTGAAGCAGTTCTTAAGTTCCAAGCCGTCCGTCAAACAGCGAGATCGATGCGATGGTCTCGCCGGCCATCGATTCCTTCCCGTTGCATCGTTATATTTTGATTAATACGCTGTTGCGTTAGACGATCGATGTAGAGCAGCGCGACCCATCCAGGAGGTTACTAGACCCGAATAATCCCTACCAACCTCCTCCCCCGCGAGAGCCGTTAGAAACCGCTGGACATGAGTACCAGATAGGTGTAGGACGTCCCCCGTTTCGTTCATAATTCTTAAGTTTCGATTTAAGAAGTAATATGAGGAAGTTTACACTTCAATTAAGGGTTGCGGCTATTCTTCATGTTCAAAGAGCAGCATAAATAGCATAGCTGGCTCGAGTCGCGTGCGACGCGCTCCGCGGCCAAGTGGCGCAGTGGGCCGCGCGTTTCCACTGTACTGTTGTTCGTGCAATAACCATCTGTTTGTGCAGTTCGGAAGATTTATCGGTAGTTTGAGAATGTTGTAATTAAATCATTGTTATGATGAGCACTTGTTGGGTAACTGTCAATTTATTTTTTTGGTTGACTGCTTGAGATTGCTACGCTAGAAATTAATACTTTGACTTAATAAAAAAGTATAAAGGGGGCCTATTACCACTTTCAAGTGTATTGAGTATTTATTTATTCATTTATTCAAAAGCTACATCTAACATTACAGGTCAGGTATCGATACTTGTAAATGATAATTATTATTTATCTTTAAGAGCAGTGAGGTGTTTGTCATAGACCTCAGGACCGCTGTATTAGTTAGCATTGTGTACCCTCCATGGATGACAATATAATTAAAAACAGTAAATTATATAATCAATTCTTATTATCATGATTTAAAAAAGTAAACGATATATCAATATCAGTTCAGCCAATATCATGTAAAACCTCAAAAAGTAAACAAAACATACATAAACTTCAGTTTCATTTACCATTAAATATACAAGTTCTGGCGAAACACAGTTTTAAAAGAACACCATTTAATCTACAACTACAAAATACATAATTACTTCAATAAGTATGATCTCGTGACACGCACGTCACATCGTGTCGTGTCGTATCGTGTCGTGGTACAACGGAGACGTGTGTGAAATTCTTCGCGTGTGTTCAGTGACTCTCCGGCGCGAATGTAGAGCACTTTCCGTACGTTTTCCCGCCACCGGAAACGCATTATAATCAAATAATTCAGCTCTTATTGTTCGCGCGCAAGCTGTGATCATCTCCGTCCTTTAAAACTAACTACCTTCAATTGGTGTCCTTCGCAGGCGTAGGCTTCATTTGAAGTCCTTTTTGACCCTAACGAAAAGGTATGTTGTAAATTTGAAACCTTAAATCTTATGTGATATTTGTCTGTGCCACCGGAGCTTTTAAAGAGGTTGAAATAGTTTGACAATTAATTAAAATTAATCACCGTCACTACCTACGACGGAGATATATCTCTTAAACGGATGGGAAGATTTAAATTATATATTTAAAATGATGAAAATCTTAACACTAATTATAACAAAAGCCTAAACTAAACAATCTAAAGGGAGTCCGTGCCCATGCGGCATGATTCCAAGAACGCTATCTGCATTCCCGCGTTGAATAGCAATATTTAAATACTTCGATAAGTGGTAGAGCTGTAGACGAGGGAGGTACCACGACTCTCCTAATCCGCCCTAAATCTCATGTTCCGGTTGGAGAGGTGCGGTTGTCTGCTAAACCTAAAAACGAAGCGACTATCTCAAACCCTAATCCAATATTTTCTGTCAACTTTACAGTTACATAAAACTATAAAAATGCATCATTTATGGTTAGAAACTCTCAGTGCGCGCGTCCAACTCACACTTGGCTGTTTACTCCATTTAAATATTACAAACGAAGTAAACAGCCAACGATATTAAACGAAGTACTTTTACTTGTTTATTTGAACTTCTTCAGAAAATATCATAAAAAATATTCGCACTTAAGCGGTCTCAATTACTTGCCTTCAAACCACTTCCTGAAAAAAGCCTGCTCTAATAACTCTAATTGCGTAAAACTGTTGTAACAAGTAAATTGGGAACAAAAAGAGCCTGAAGAAAATATTGCATCAGGTTTGCGTTACCGAATAAATTACACGACCGCCCAGAACAAAGGTAACGTTTACGCGCGCGTTACAGAAGAAAGTCCACTGGACCGGTCCAAGCGAAAGTTATAATAAAAAATATATTGGGTAATTTCGATGTCGTCAGAGTGCCGCCAGTGCTAGCGGAAGCGGAGGCGGCAGCGGAACACTTGCCTAATTCAATTAAGTTGCCGGCATGTTCATCAACAACATTAATAAATAATATCCTAAGTAATACTAATGAATATAATAATAGCAAACGAGCGTGTATCCAATCTGATGTGAGCGCATAGATCCCAGTCAAATTGTAGTTTTTTAATGTATAGGAAGTACAAAACATATTAATATAATTATTTACAACAATAAACACTATAAAACTGATTATAACAAAAACTTTACCTAAACTATTGGAACTAATAGAAGTCTGTGTCCGTGCGACCTGATGCCAACAATGCCGGCCGCATTACCACGCTGAATATCGATGGTAATTCTCTGCACGACATATGAACCAGCCCTTTGTCACCAGCGGCGTCGATCAAACGTAGGGTTAGCCTTAAGATAATGAGCTTGTTAGATAAACATATTAGGCATGTTTGATGACTTAACTACACGCCGTAACTAGAGACGTAGCATTATCAGCACTGGAAAGTTCATTGACCCTCGTTAGCAAAAGCGAAGGGAATCAAACCAATTAGCAAGTGGACTAAGTCTCTGACTGGCGTTTCTGTGTTTTCAAAAACGAATTCCACAATTTGCCTTTTAAATTTATCTAAATACGATCATAAAATGACTTAAATAGAGTAATGACTAAATATAAATGATTAAAGTATCAATACAAGTAAGTTTTGTAGTAAATTAAGTTTTCAAAGATGGAAAAGATGTGTGTTTTGAAGTTTCTTTCAAATTCAAATATTTTAATTTTGTAAGGTATTTACACACACTTAATGAACGTCAAGGGTACAGTGTAAAATCAGTACATAGGCATGGCTCGTGGTCACGGCTTCTTTTTTATTGCGAAAGAGTAAGACACGGGCATGCGGGCCACCTGGTGCTAAGTGGTCACTGCAGCCCATGGACAACCACGTCCAATCTCAAATAGAACAGAAGTTCTATTTAAGGATGGATGCGG